>JAHZNA010002443.1:0-19121 GCA_027743935.1 Sinodicranocentrus sp. ZH6
CACGGACAGACAGACACACACACACACACACACACACACACACACACACAGACGGCGCAGACGATTTCATAAGCTCGCACTTCAAACCTTTTGCGAGCTGATAATTGTCAAGTTGAGTATACATTCCACGTATTTTTATGCTCCCAGTACGCAATTTACTTCAGTGCAACTTTTTTACGGTCTGGGATTAGCTGTGGGAAGGTTAGGTAAAACAAAATATGTATTTTGGCAATTCCATTCAAGTCGTGAGTATCTTTATAGACTGTAGAATTCAAGTAGGAGTATTGCACATAAAAGAATTCCTCGATACCGGATGTACTTTTTTACTCTGTCCCCACGTCATCTTTCAAAATGGGATTTCTTGTTGAAGAATCAAGGCTAAGTTTTTTTCTCGAATGATTCATAATTTTGTACGGATCATTCGACAAAAATTTATAAACTTGCGATATTGACTTTTATTGCTACTTCACGGCATTAATGCAATGCGCTATACAGTCTTTGTAATTTTTCGGAAAGCTACACAACATTTGCATTTATTCCTCTTCCACTTCCCCATTAAACATATTCACCTACATACGTGATTCCTCGAAAAGGAGTTCAATTGCAAGAGGAAAGTTTTTATTGTGACGTTTGATTGTAGGGTCTCTCTAAAGGTATATACTTGGGGAATCAAATATCATATGAAAGTTCCAAAACTAATTCTAATAGTAAATACGACAAAAGTTTTTGTTTTCTTCCAACAATCACCGAAAATGTTTAGGTTCTTCAGGTTGGAACTTACATAATGCTAAAAAAGGTGAATGGGAACGTTTCCTTTGTTATTGTCGGCTGGCGTCTTAGCTTCACCCCAAATAGCATTTTACTGGCTGGATTCACTTTATCCACCCACAGACAGTGAATTACACTGGAGACTGCCAACACCTACTCTACATAAGTTGTCTATACACTTACGTATCATCACAAAAAGAGAAAAACTTTCCTGCTAATTTTCTCCTATCTCATTTTCGGAATCAGGTTGTTATTGTCCATAGAATTGAGCATAAAGAGAGAGAAGTTGCAAAAAAAGACAGTAATCATAGATTTAACGGACTTATGCCAACTTTTCTACAAAACACGTAAGGCATTCGCCTTCTCCTTTTCCTTTCTCTTTTATCTCTCTCTGAGAAATGTGCAATGCATTATGCATACGCAATTTGGTGAGGTTCACTTAATTTCAATAACTTCCATGTGCACTTCTCGACTTGGCTGATTTATAGTGTTTGCTTTCACCAAAAAAGGCATCATTTCGATATCACAGAAAAAGGGATTCTCCCACGTAGTAAATTACTTACAGGAGGAATTTTGCAAAAAAAATAATACCTGTTATTCGCCAAATTCTAACTCAATCTAACAATTTTCTCGAGGGCACATAATATTAATATAAATCCAGGTGCACAAGAGAGGATTTTCTTGTTTCTTCTAAACTCTCGAAGTTGCACTTAAATCCTCTTTGCAATATTGGATATTGATTCCTTGAGTGAGAATCGTGTGTGATGATGTAAAATTAGCCCAAAGGAAAAATAGATATAGATGTGCACCCTGGGTATTGCCTCAGGAAGATATAAACGGAACCAGCTTTCTCTCCCGAACAAACAAACAAAACTTTTGTAACTTATATGCCCACCCGGTTTCCACTAGAGTATTGCCTTGGTTTGTTGGTGGTTCAGTCATCATCAATAATCAATGCGCAAATTCTGTATTCTCTTAAGAGGGCCCGTCGCCCCATATATTTACTCTTCGGATTTTCTCAACCACCCGTTCAAAACATGTCCGGATGGGAATTGGGAAAGCCAAAGCAAGGTTGCACATGAATAAAGCCATGATACCTAGGTTGGGTATGGCAAAAGCAGGAAAAAATTCTCAATCTATCCTTCTCTCAGCAATGTTACACTTTTTCGTATCGTATCACACGATAATGGTGATGTTGCAAACAAACCTCACAAAAAGCCGGTCACGTCCGGTATACTACATCATATAGTATTTCTCCTACGCCTACGAACCATATACATTTTCGGTTACAACAATTAAGCGTATAAACACACTTCGGCAAAGACACATGTACATACATGAAAATGGGAAAGTGGAAAGTAAACGGGAAATCCACCTGAGATACAATTGATGCACGCTGGTGTTACATTATTGCAGTATCTTCGTACGTGGGATTTCACAAGAGTACAGATGGGAAGGTAGCGTATGTGCGGTAATAAGTAGACCAACATATTATGAACGTTTGTGTGTTCCTGTATTGTTCCTGTCTCCACTTGTGTTGTCTCCACAAGCGAAACCACAAGAGAATTCATTGGAAGGGGAGAACTCACATGACTATATGCTATGAACCTGCAGCAACAACGATTGTGGTTATTTTTGTATTACTTGGAATGAAACGTACAGTTAAACACTAACGATAACATTTTTTTACTTTACTGATCGAGAGAAAGCGCCGCAGTTGAGTCTAGGCGATTGTCAACCTCTATCTTGTTATTTATTGAACCTGTCAGAACAGCCTTTTCAAAATTCAATGCTCCTGTGGATGTTGGCTATGGTAGGTAAATTTGTCAAAAATGTGAGCATACACAAGTTTTCACTGGAATAGTGTATGTTATATCTAGATATATATGAGGTTTTCCCTGTGTTTAACATAGCTAAGTTTGGAGTTGGACAAGAAAGTGGTTTTTCACGGTCAGTGCAAAAGACAGAGCTGACTCAAACTAGTTGTGATTATGACTGTACATATTGGCTCCTTTGACCCAGAATGTACGTAGTCTTTAGCATGACAAGACATTAGACAGTAGGAAGGATACACGAGAGTCGTATATCACAAGCATGAAGAGAAAGTAGGTGAGCTAATTCGCCAAATACATGCACTCCACCCTTCACCAGACAAACTGTCTTTTCACATTATCGACTGGAAAAGATTATTTCCACTGATATGCTTACTTACTCTAGTACGCTGAAATAAAATGTTTGATTTCTGCATAATGCACGTTGAAGAAAGTATACATTTTCGAAAAATCCCTTTTTTCCCATTAAACTGGGGAGAAAACCATTATGCAAATCTTCTCATATCCTTGATGATCCGGTTATGTATGTGCATGCATATGTACAATTTTCTACTCATTATGCACGTCTAGATCTGCAATGGCGCTAGGGACTTTCCCACTTAAAACAAAATTAACTTTGCTAGTTACCGCTCTTCCAAGTTCAAATTGTTTTTGTACTGTGCTGCATACCGACTTGCACCAGAATGGAATTTGCTTCGCGTATAATACAAGAAATGCAGTAAGATTAGTCTCTCGCCTAGAAACGTCGCCGTGCTTAATTTAAAGGAAAGAAAGCAAATTACTTCAGAACTTACCGTTTCATTGTCATCGAGCTACCATGGAAGAGAAGACGATTATGTGCAGTCTTAATAGTGTAGCGTGTCGTCAGCCTACTTAAGAAATTTTAACCTTTGCACAGACTTTAACAGGATTATTTGCTTTTTTATCAGCTCTCATGGACCGCACACGAAGAAAAATTGAGTGTACCACATATTCCAACCCTATGGACTCCTTTGGGCAAACTTCAGTACAAGTTGTTTTTTCTCAAAGAAAGCACGTATAAGGAAAAAATTACATTACTATGCATGCGTGGAGAGCAAGTCAATCACAAAAATAAGTATTTCACTCCACACACAACAGTATGTATGCCAAGGCTGACGTATTTTTTTCTAGGAAAAAAAGCTTGACCAGCCGTTATGGCAAATGTGGGTAACGAACATGAAAATCACGTTGTACGTTTGTCCATCAGCACAACACTTTTTCCCCTCAGTGGCAGGTGATAATAATACTCTAGATGGCTATAGGAGGTTGAACGGTCATATTTTGTGTACTTTTCTAGGATATTTTACTCCTTTGTTGAAACGACGTTGTACAGGCAGAGCACTTACTGCCATCATTCCCATTGCATTTTCACTTTGATATCATGAGTTCATATCTCTGTCTAATGTCACAATTCCCTGTTTTGCAATGACTTTCACCTTTCACAGCCCATGCATGAAACATTATTACACGGTACATGTCCTGTGCTCTTGTAAAAATTGCAAACTCTACTAGTCACGCAGTTTATCATTAGATTATTCTATCGGAATATTATAAAAATGTTCGTGTTTGCACATTGACAGTAGAAAATTGCATGGGTCAAATGAACACAAGGAAAAATGCTATATTTTACGAATACACTAAAAGTGTCGTAGATTTTTAATGGTTTTATATTAGAACTGGATATATCGTTTTTCTAAATTTACCATGATATATCAGGTATATATGTAAATTTTGTAATGTGTCTGCCTTGCCTGTACATGACATCAATAAAAGTCAGTTAGTCATAATAATAGGAGAAAAGCAGCAGGGAGTGCATGTTCCCAAAAAATTCCACTACTAGCGTATCGTTGTCCCCTCCTATCACTGCACCACACCGCTAGTGAATATGCTTACCAGGGGGCTTTTCACTTTGATGGATTGACAATGGCTGTCGTCATCGAACGGCGATTTTGCCCACCCCTTTCCCAAATCAATTTTAAAATGATATCTATGTACATGCACGTCTCCACGTATAAAATTGGACTAGCTTATCATTGTCCTCAAAAGTGAAAGCTTCAACAGATTCAAACACTTTTCACGTCTTTCCATTCAATATATAAACTCTATTATTTCTGTAATTCTATGTGTTGATGCCGACTGCCAAGTTCTGCTTTCCAAGTGTGCCTTTCCTTTTTAGTGGATAGTAGTTTAATGTATGACAAAAGGAGTAAAGCAACAGTTTCATTTTATCAGAAAGAAAGTATTCAAGTTAGTTTTTATATCATCCTTGCCTTAAACTTCCACGTGTAATGCGCTCGCTTTGGCTTCCGTTTCAACTACTGGTAGGGAGTGAGTTTACTCTTGTTTATAATAGACACAACACACTTCGTCGTATAATCACATTAGAAAAAAGCCAGGAGACGAAGAAGCGAAACGGAACAAAGTAGTTTACTTCAATATTCCTTCATATGCACTCTTGCAAAGAGAAGAACGTTTGTGTCGTAGGTATGAATGAAAGTCAACACGAGGTTTTCACCGTTCCATCCTGCCGGCTTCGGAGTCTTGAATACACTAGCAGAAATATTTTTTCGTTACTTGCCTTACTCCTCTTCCGCACCAAAACTGCCGTGAAAGTTGGAGGCAAGGCGAGAGACAAAGTTGGGCAATAACAACGGTTCTAGGGCAGAAGGGAAGGAGAGAAGAAAAGCCAGGCGACAGAAAAGAGTAGCGAAATTTTTCTCGTGTAATGCTAGAAGACCCACAAATATATATTAGCGTTGCATTCCATATCAGTACACATACTTACGATGACTCTCAATCCACATACAGAATGCACTACTTTTTCCTGTCTACGTATGTGTATTTACGTATGGATAGGAAGTGTAGTAGTTTTGCAGATCCTTCTTACCAACCTCCACCACACCGGAACACAAAAACTTCTCATTGGCTTTTTATCCACTCTACAGCTGAGCAGAATATTCTTCTGGTAGCAACAACCACCCTGCTCAACGATTTCCTTATGAGAGGATGAGTAAAGATAGTATGCATGCAATTTCTCCATATGAGATTCCTTCGTATTACATAATACATACATGTTGCTACACGAGCTAGTTTGGTCTCGCGCTAGTTAAGTAGTACGTATATGTCTATCTATCTATACGCCAAGTACATAAGACAAGGGTAGAAACTGCCATCGTTGTTTTATGCATTTGGGAAGTGAATTGGGACCGGGAAAGATAGCAAGGAAAAAAAGAAGGAGAATGTATGTATAAAAGAAAGCAACTGGCAAGTAAAGAATGGCAAGTAGTCAAGATAAGTCAAGGGTCTAGTCTGGAAATGCTTGTAAAAATACTTACTTACATGTAAGCATCACCATCATCATCCTACTTGATGATGAGGAGGAGGAGGACAACTAGATGCTGGTGCAGTTTTTACCCTTCCTGTCTCTCTTTCTTTCTGAATCATTCTCGTGTGGCGGTGGAGTGAGTGGGGACTCCTTCAACTTGTATTAACTATTTCACTCCTGGTGAGAGTACATACGTGGTGATAACAAGTAAGAAGGGAGTAAAATAAAAATAAAAGTGTCTTATCCGGTATAGATATCCTGGAAGAAGAATCATGTTGCCGAGAGGGCATCGAGTGTAAGGATATGGGATCGTTTCTTATTCCATGAGAGTAGAATTGTTGGTAAGAACAACAGTTGAATTTTCCAAGTATTGAGATGAGGATGAGGTCTATGCGTATAACGATATACCTTGTTTCTTCCCTTTCTAGCCTTGTTTTTTCTCTTTCTAGCCTAGTTTTCGTCATTTCTTGAGAATTCCCTTTTTAAGGTTCAAAAAAGTGTAGCCTGTGTTCCTGTGGGACATTTCATGCTTGGTGTTTGTAACAGCTCCACAAGGAGGACATCGATAACTTCAGGGATCAGAATGTGAAGGTTTAATAAGAGAAAGATAAGGGACGATAGAATAGTTGACTATTTTGTTGCCTCACATCGGTTTTCCCTCTCTCATTCAAAGAAGCGGAAAGACAAACTGACTGACTGCTGTGTAAAACACGACGGGGAAGCCTGTATTTTTTCCCCATTTTGTTTAGTTCTGCGTTGGAAAACTTTGAATTGGTTTAGGATGGCTCATGGATCCGTATGTCGGACTAAGTCAACCATTCCAGTCAGCCAGTGATCCCTTGTGTTGGGCAAAGAGAGAAAAAAACACAGCTGTGGGACCGTATGTTCAGTCTGGAATTTTTTACAGTCCAAGAATTGATTCCAACAGGGATGTGTAAAACTAACATACAAATGAGGCTTGTTACGCTGCCAGCTCGAACGATTACAATAAAATCATAGCATGATTTTAGTTAGAATTCAAAATGTTTTACGCTTTGTAAGTTCCGTATAATTAACTCATCATGTGAACATTTATAGGAAGCTTATAGCATGGCTATGAGGACACAGTCAGAATGAAAATTAGGGCTCCACAAAAACATCCCAAATGTATATGTAAATTCCTGGGGTAAATTGTTATTGTTTGTTTAATCTGACAATTTCTATCGATGTGTGCAAGCTTCTCTGACAATCGACATTTTTCTCATGATTTTAATAACTATATTATTTATAAAATGAATACAACTCTTACAGCAAGTCTATAACGATTCAGACGTCGTTCATGCGTGAATTTATGTAACACAAAATAATAGAGTAACTATAATGCTCAGAGACCACCAGACCACTATATGGCTTGGCTTTTTCACTATACAAATTTGCGGGATAAATTCTTACTCAAATCGAGATAGGCCTTTCTTCATTTTAATACCTCGTTGATTTTTTTATCCTGTTCTATAATTTGACGTATGCTATGTAATTGTTAGTTCTCAGTAAAGAACAATTAATATGACTCCAACAAAATAGCCTAGTTCCTAAAAAAATAAACGAATTTTCTTTTCCACAGAGATTCGTCAACCCTATCTTGCAGTTTTCCGGTAGAATTGTTCATATTAGGCATTGCTGTAGTCGGAATCAGTATCTACGATTCTGTGCAAATAAAAATGCATTGTTACGTTTACAACCAATAAGACCTACCTCTTCGTTATCCATTCCCGAAACTTTTTTAAGAGAAAACTCCAGACGTTTTTAACCTGTCCAGGTAGATCAATCGCTTTCCATTTCTGTCTACCTGACCCGACCAGACCAGGATGGAAATTGGCTGGTGATGCTTTCGCTCTCCGGTTTCCCGAAGTGTACTTTTAAGCACACGTTCCATTCTAGATTTAATATGGTTCAGCTTTCGTTCAGTTTTACTCTTCCAAGTACAACAGTCCAAGAAAAGTGAAACGAAAGCCCATACTGTTTTTGTAAATACTCTGCATAACAATAACAACAAAGATAAATACTACAAGTTCTCAACCACACAGGAAAGCTAAGACAAGCAATTTTCAAGAGGTAACTTCATGTAACCGTTATTGATGTTCATGGTCATAGTCTAAGCCCAATATTCAACCTGTCGAAAGCTCCATAACGGGAAGTAGAGAGCCCTTAAGGAATAAAAATACTTGGAGAAATTTGTCGTCAAAAAAGTCTTTTCCCTTTCCTTGGTACGCGCAACAAACGGAGATTCCCATCTCAGAGATCGATTTTATAGCACCAGTTAAATTCCCAGCTTGCCAATATACGTACATAATAGGGTTCCAGTAGTAGCAGGGAATCGTCGTCACAAAAAAGAAGTTCACTTTATCTGTTGAATTGGATCGCACGCTATTACACCATCGTCGCACATTCCTGTGATGCCTGCACCGGACCTTTTTCCCCATTCCTTTTCATTTCTAACCTATTTACCCTTGGAGAAGCATATGTGCACCTAAGAATGTACACATATACGACATACGTGGGATTCCATATCACTCCTTGTCACACATTTATACTCCTTTCCTTTGAAATATTGTTATCGAATTACTTTACTCTTCCTTTTCTTCTCTGTATGTTAGTTCAGATCGAATGCCGAGAATCTGGTCACTCCACCAGCGTATCTACTCAACTCCTACAGGGTTGTATACATTTGGGAACTGCGAAGAGAGGAGGGCTCACGTGCTTTCCGGCGTTTTACATTTTCCCACTAAGGCTTTTGGCTTTTCTTTGTTTTCCGTGTGAAAATGCTGGTCACAGGAAGAATAGGATTTCGAAGCAATTTCCTCACCCCTGATTTACTGGCAACAGTGCTATTACAAAAACATAGGAAAATGTATATCTGTTGTTGTTGTTTTTTTGGGGGGAATGGAAGTGGTTTGTGTAGAACAGATAAAATGTACAGCTATGTTTATTTGTTCACCCTCCCCTCTTCACTTTTGGCAATTTGGGGTCTATAAGCGCTAATGGGAATCGCTTGAGGAAAATAGACCGGTTAAAATGTATATGTTATTGACACTTTTTCCAAGGTAGTGCTACTTGAGTAGAGTGTGCTTTTGAAAGTTAGCAAATCCACATGGGTTATCAAAAGAATCATGCCATACCCAAAATGCGTTTTTTTCTTTCTAGGCGTGTATTTCCATCCAAGCTTTAAGGACAAGAGTGTAATGTTATTCAAAACTATTACATTGAAATCATAACCAGATGTAACAATATGAGGTGAAAGTTTGTAGAATGAAAGCTTTTTTTCTAAAAAAAGACAATAGCATTCAGTCATACATTCTGTGGATGCATTATGTATATAATTTTGTAAACCTGCTTTACGAAGATGAAAGGTATGACGCAGGCTTTCCACAGACTTTTTTGTGATTCGCTTTGAATAAACAAAAACACGGTTCATTTTGCAGCTTAGCTTGAGGGGAAAAATCATAATGGCCGCGGGTGAAAGAGATTTTTTAAACAAAAAGCGTCATTTTGAAATTCAAGCTGCATCCGTGGACAATTGATGGCTCCCTGCTTTTAATATGCATAAGCTATTATATCCTTGTAATACAAAAATAGTAGAGGAAGAAAGGAACGTTTTTTTTAAACAAATGCCACTTCTCTACGTGGGTGTTCTAACCAATTCGGATGTGGAAATCGGTGAGGTTTAAAAAAAGTGACAAGTGTTTTGAGGAGACTCTGAAGGAGGAAGCGTTTATTTTCCGTTTCTCTAAATAAACTGTCTTTAGATTTTCTTCAGGTTTACCCTCAATTTTCCCTAACCCTGTACAAACTTTGGAAACGGAGTGACATAAAAAGCCCGGTTACAAAAGTATACATACATTTCCTGAAAACTAGCTAGATTAGGCTCCTCTACAAATAAGACAATAAACCAGTTAGAGAATAAACACGAAGCAAAGTAAACTATTACCCTCCCTCATTCCATTCATTCATTTCGTGTCTTTTAAGACGGAAAGAGAGAATGGGGAGAAAACGAAACGTTCTCTTGAGAAAACTCATGTTTTCTTCTTTCTCTAAGAGCCGTTAGCTCATTTGTTCTATTTTTTGTGTACATCTACTCTCAAAAGAGGAAATGAATCCCTTTTTCAAGAAGCTTCACCCCAATCACGCCTGTAATTTTTCGACATGTGCTTGGTCGGCGTACAGAATAAATTAAGTGGCGCTTTCCAATCTTTCTATCTGAGGAGGGTAACTTGTAACGGGAAAATCCCATCATGACATGATGTGTTTTCTCTCTTTGAAAATGTGGAAATGATGTGTCCGACGTAGTCTATATCCGTACATACATGGAGATGTCCACAGAGACATAAGAAGGCTGAGCGTTCGTAGCAGAAAGAAACTAAGTGAAGGACAGTTTGCGAATCAGAAAAAGTACATACGTGGCAGTCCCTAGTCTCCTTGGAGTAGAAAAAGGAGAGAGCCTGAGGGAATGCACAAATAGTTTGGACAGAAGAGGATTCCACATGACTAGCTGTATAACCAGATACCAATGAGTGGCTATAATAACCAAGGAACAAATCAGGCTTCCTCTTTGTGTTTATACCTATATCCTATATTGTTAGAAACCCAAAACAATAATTGCGGTTGAGAAAAGAAAGCGAGAAAAGACAGAAGAGTTTATACAATCAGATTCGGGCAGATGAAAGAGTTCGCAAGGGTGCGGGTGGTGCTTGAATAGTTTCAGTGTGAAGACGGACCTTGTATTAGTGGCAAGGTTTGGTGTGATCCTTTTCCCATCCATGATGTATCATGGAGTAAACAAAACACATGATGATAATTTAGGAGAAAGTAAAAATAAGAACGTCATTCCAACATCTCATTTCAGTTAATACGCTATTTCCTTTGGTCGTACGGTATAATAAATGAGAAGGAGTCGGTGTATACTTAGGGTTGCATAATGTGTGTGAGCGAAGTTTCCTTTTTAGAGCGATACGTGCTTAGCGGAGATGCGGAGTGTCACATTTTCCCCATATAAGTACAACCTAACCATAATTTCCCCAAACATGTGTATGCATCTATGCACACTTGTTTTCGTTCCATAGTGCTCATCCCTGTCTTTGAATATCGTAATCTCTGAGGGTTTCACGGTTATCCAACAAAATTATCTTAGTATAAAAGAAATAGCGAAAAATAAGCAGCACAGAAGATACAAAAGGGTGGCTGCATGTCAGGAAAGGAATTTATACAGATTTTCCCTCTACATTGCACATGACGTCTTGTAATAGGACATAGGACTGGAGGATAAAAAAGAGCAGTGGTGAAAAGGAGGAAATCCAGAATGTGTTAATCTTACACAAGTCAGAATACACAGAGGGACAAAGCGCCTATGAAATACTACCCTTGTAATGGACATCCTTTAAGAATTTGAAAATATACTTTCCTCGCATGTACGAAGCATATGTCATCGTTTATGTTACATTTTTGTAGTTATTTCGGGTATCTGTGAACATATGCGAGAACGCTAAGAATGGACTCATTCCTCTATGGATCTTCAGACGGAGACAGATGTTGATGAAAATGTGGGAATGGTTATGATACGTACGCCGTCTTTTCAACGCACCTATAAATTCTGTATGCGTGCTTTACCCCACTGCCAAAACAAATAAGGGAAAGTTTGGTAGTAAGTGTGGACAAGGATATGATGATATTAATGCTATCTATATACATTATGTGTAGTAAGTACAAGCTTGTTTTATGATTATACCCTAATTTCCGCTACAATGTTCATTAGAAGCTCCTTTGTCCTTTCCTCACTCACCCTTTTGCTTTCATGGCTTCATAAAAAATCTCATCCATCCAGTCGCACCGCACTTCTGTTGGGATAGACGATATCTGACTGACTACAACGGAATCTTTTATTATGGACAAAACGTGTATAACTGACGAAATGTGAAAAAATGCATGGGGTATGAGATTCAAAAAGTAGGTAAGTGTAGTTTGTGATGATGACATGATTAGATGGATTTTTCACGCTTACGAGCACGTTCCATTACTGGAAAATGAACTCCCTAAATGAAAATATCGTCGTAGCAGCTTTATATTAGCACTTTGGAAATCTTTCGAGTAATGGTTGCCCCAGAAAATTAAACAAGACACATTAATATAAATTCGTTCTGACAGGTAGCAATGTAAACCCCTCAACACACGCTGTTGTACTTCAATGCCCCTGTTTCATCATATTTATGGAATGGACGGTGTCCATTTGGAAAGTTCTATTAGAATTATTGAACAATTACAACTCTAAAATGAAATTAAAACATCTTCCAACCCATTTTCAAATGAAAATATGGCTAATATCATTAAATGCCTTTGTTAGTTTAATAATTGTAATTGTTAGCTTGTCAATTTCTCCTAGAAAGCTGTCAGTTATATCCAAAATAGGTACCCAATTCATTCATTTTACAGCACAAGGAGGATTTAGAGAAGATTCAAACTAAACCTAGGAATAATCGTTTTTC
Organism: Sinodicranocentrus sp. ZH6; assembly: GCA_027743935.1. Classification (NCBI taxonomy): domain Eukaryota; kingdom Metazoa; phylum Arthropoda; class Collembola; order Entomobryomorpha; family Entomobryidae; genus Sinodicranocentrus; species Sinodicranocentrus sp. ZH6. The sequence goes on from JAHZNA010002443.1 coordinate 12,459, forward strand.
TTCTTCTATTCTTACGGCAGATAAAGAAGAAGCTAGAATATTTGACAATAAATCTTGTATTCAGGCAAACGATACTCGTCTTCTACGATATATCCTACGAAAGCACATACATTTTCAAATGAAAATATGGCTAATATCATTAAATGCCTTTGTTAGTTTAATAATTGTAATTGTTAGCTTGTCAATTTCTCCTAGAAAGCTGTCAGTTATATCAAAAATAGGTACAAAATTCATTTATTTTACAGTACAGGGAGGATTTAGAGAAGATTCAAACTAAACCTAGGAATAATAGTTTTTCTTCTTCTATTCTTACGGCAGATAAAGAAGAAGCTAGAATATTTGACAATAAATCTTGTATTCAGGCAAACGATACTCGTCTTCTACGATATATCCTACGAAAACACATTTTCCCACCCTCTCCAAAGCCGTATAACCTAACTGTTTCGGAAGAATTAGAATCTTTGGACGTATCGTCTGAAATAATGAAGCAGGAACTTCTACTTTTTAAAAAAATAGGAATTGTAAGGACAAATTAACTTTGTACTTAAAGACTTGTAAAAGAATTTGTAATTCAAACCAGACATTAACTACGTATCTTGACTGTATGAAAGGTTGAAGGATTTTTTGTGGAGTACAGAGCCTTTGATGGTGTTTTATCATCGCATTCGCTGCAACTAGAGATAAATGCCAACTGGAGCGGACTTTTGATTGAACCGGTGCCAGATTTGTTCCAGTCGTTGAAGAAACGGCATCGCTTGGCATGGCTAGCGAATTTGTTGGTTTGTGCTGGTCAACCCCGAAAAGTAAAAACACATAATTTATTCAGCTGATATACATATACATAGTCCTTGTGTGCATAATACTATTTACTAACTCTACTGTGTAATGTAACTAATGTTATCCTGGAAAAAAGGATAAAGTGACTTTTGCTGGAACTATCGATGGTAACATGCTCCGTTGGAAAAATGAAGTTGAAGTGAGTCATCACAAGTTCCATGAGGGAAACCCTGCTGCGTTGGGTAAAAATAAAAACACGGGAGATGACGGTGGGGATTCGTATAAGGTGGTTGAGTGCTTTCCTCTGTACTCCATTTTAAGAGCGATAAAAGTTTCAGAGGTTGACTTGCTAGTGCTGAGATTTGAAGGATTTGATTTTCGCATTCTGGAGTCGTTTCCTTTTGATGAACTTAATATTAAGGTAAAACTCATGGAGCTCATGTGAACTAGTTTAGTATGTTTGATCTTGATGATAAGGATAAGTTATGTTTATTAGCTGTTTTTGTTCTAAAAAATGTTCCAGATTATAACTGTTGAGTTTGGACAAGATGATGAGGTTAGCTTTCATTTGGAAAAAATACTAAAGAAAAATGGATACGAAGTTGTATTTGAAAATTCCCTCGGGTTAATATTTTTGTCTGCAAGTGCGGTTATAAATTAACCTGTCTGCTGTTATTTATCTTTCGAATTTTAACACCGTCAGGCCTTAAGGTGTAGTCTATAATATAGTCATTTGACATTTGCAAACCGAATGTTGCGATGTTTAGCATTAATGCTCGCTTTGCCATCTTACTCTATTCTCCAGTCACTGGAATTGGTGCTAATTTCTTCTGGAAATGGTTACCACATATTTCATTGGAGTGCGCCACTGGCCACATCTTTAAAACTTAAGTGACTGGCTATAGATATATATAGATGGAAGTGATGATGGAACACATTGGAACCTGAACCTTGACTATTTATGCTTATAAAGTGGAATTTTTACAAGGAATATTATGAAGTTTTATCTATTTTATTTTCACGGTTTTCACTAATATTACAAAGTTGTTTCAAGTCAAAAAGATTGGCAAAGAGGGTTTTCAAGAAAGATATTTAGTAAAAGTTTGAATACATCCGATAAACCAAATGATAAATAGGAGGAATCTATTGGGCATCTCTATTAAAGTTTGCAAATCCCCTCCTACATGTCTTTTCATTTCAAAACTTCATCAGCACATTGTAAACAGGTTGTGTATTCAGAAGTATTAAAATAATAATACATTTTTGATGATTGGAGTTATCTGATCTCCAGACAGTGTAACATTCAAACGCCTAACGAATTAACATTTGTTTTTTCCTGGAAAGAAAATCATAGCATGCAGCAGATACTTTTTTTTACTTGCTCTTGTTTCAACATATAAGTATAATAAAAGAGCAAATAGGGAAGGAGCAAATAAAGCGTATGTGTTTCATATAAAAAGATCATCTTTAAATCTAACAAATGTAAGCTACTGTTCCAAAACGATAAATGTATGAGGCAACGACAATCATTCTAATGTAACCTGATCCATTATCATTCTTGCTCGCTGTCATTATAATGAAGTGGGTTTCCTCAGTAAATGATTTGTTTTTGTAAGAATAAAATCTCCAAAAGATGTTTCTTTTCACATAATGAAGTATTGCTTCTAGGCTAGCCAAAATCATGGTTACTTACTCTCAAGCATATATCTGTTATCATATTCTATTCCACTATAATTCCTACAAATTCAACCCTTATAGTAAAGCAAACTGACAAGACATTCTGCCACTCCTTCTATCCTTCACATAAATGTGTATGCATGGGACATGCCATATCACCACAAGAACATTGATACAGCATATATAATGAACTTTCCATGTTCCTTATTGCGTTTAAAAGAGTTCTTTGAGCTTCTAAAAAATTTTGCACATATTTTTTACATCCCGAAAAGGACGGCATTTTGAGTAAGAGTATTGTGCAATGATTCATGGATATTTCTGGTTTTATGAACAGAAACGCAAACAGCACATCCCAGCCAACATGAGCAGAACTGGATTGGAGTGTGGTTTCGAGTTAAATAAAAACCTTGTTAGCTAGAGCTTCAGCGAAATACAATTTTCTAGCGAAAATGGGCACTTTTGTACCATGTAATTTATGCAGATGTGTACGTAAGGCGATGTTACGTACATGCATGCAAACGTCAAGTTTTTGTTAAACAGGATAAATGCACAATGCTGATAAACAACATAATAGGTTTTCATTAATATTTATAAATCACCACATATACAACACAAAGTGAAGTTCACTTTTCCTTTCCTGAATCATCCAATTACCCGCACCCACCATATAATACATAATGCAACCATACAAACAACACATTACATACTCATATAGCTAATCATATAATCATTTTCTCATTTACACTTTTGACACACTCATGAATCACACAACAACTGTAAATATGATGATGATGAAGATGCTCTCGTGCAGTTCCTGCATTTTGCGAAGCGAGAATGGTGAGTAAACGGGGTTCGATGCTTAGACACAATCACTCCAGCCTTACGGCTCGATATTGAACAGAGAACTTTTCGTTGTTTAGAATAATCTTTTTTGTACGGAAAAAGTGTGGTTTGTGTAGTTTGGAGTGTTTTGGACATGTGGTTTTGTGGCTGATAGTGATGCTTTGTTAAATTGGGCAAACTGCTGGTTGATATTTTCATTGTAACGAGAGTGTGTCCAGTACACAACTGGAAATGACAATATAATAGAATATAATTTATAAAAATACAAAATTTTTATGTTCACTTTCTGCCTTTGTTAAAGAACGATATGCTGACCACAGATATAAATATTATTGTGTCTGGTTGAATCTGGTGGAAATGGCGTCATGCATTATAGTTTCGTTTTAAAAATACTTTTGAAATATCCAGGAATAATATTTTACTAGTATATATTTAATTCCATTTGCAAAAAGTGCAGAAAAGTTTGTTTTTCGAATTTTATAAGTTCAGAGTAGGCTGAAATTTTTGTAACTGAATAAACCATGGAGCCAACTTCTCAGGATCAAATGTTACGGTTAAAGATTGCATCGGAAATAGTACTTGGGAATCAAGCAGCCGTAGCATTTTCGCGAGCTTTCTATCTCGAGGATGTTTTAATAGAAAGGATTAATAAAGAGGTTAAACAAGCATCTATACATTTATTTTTATTCGTACAATCTCTCTCGGATTACGGCGAAACTCACACTAAGTATAGCTAACTACATTGCGCAGAAATTTAAAAGTTTTTTGTTTGTCATTATGAAGTATGTTGAAGTATCCCGGAATTGCCAGAGCATACTGGAACGAGTTCAGAAATTTAAACTAGACGTCGACAATGAATCCTCAGCCAACCTCACCCCTCTCTCTGAGTCTAGTGTCAGATGTCAGTGCTCTGAAATGTTGGAGTCACTTGGAATCACGCATCAAACAACGCTACAGAGTTTCCAGGAAAGGCTAATCCAAGCGAAAGCACGTCGTCAGGTAGTACTATCGAAACATATCATGTAAACCACAGCTCAATCAAAGACAATTGTGATCAAATTTGCCCGGATGGGTGTCTTTCATTACGGTAGAGAAATCAGTTAAAATTTGAATAGGCATTTTAGTGGTGGGTTTTGCTTGCAGGCAAAAAGCTCGTTACTTGAGAAGCTGTCCACACAAAACAACAACATCACATCTCAATTCAACACAATGAGTTTAAATGAACTGATAAATGAAGTACACATACCAGAATTTTCATGGTGAGTTTGGCACATATTTAAACGGGAATGGCAACCGATAACAATTTCAAAAGATAACAGATTAGCGAATCATTTCATTACTGCGCAAAAAGTAAATATGTATATTTGGTTGTTGTTGTTTTATCATGTATGCAAATTCACAAACAAAGTTTTATTAACGACTCTGACTTTGGAGTTTTGGAAAAGCTGGTCGACGAATGGGATGAATACCGTGAACAAGCAAAGCATGATTTGGATTCATATGGAGAGAAGTTACTCAAGTTCCGAATAGAGTTGGATAAAGTGGCTCGAATGAGGTTGATAAATACTCTTCACGACAATAGCTCATTAACAAGTGGAAAAAACTTTGAAGGGAAATGACATTTTTTTGCTTTACAGGCAATATACATGTGACAAAATTCTAGCCCAAATAACTCATCAGAACCACCCACAATCTTACAGCAGTGATACGCTTAAAAAGAGAGGTGTTTTTCACAAATTCTCTACCCTTCTAAGAAGACGGCATACTCATCAACCGGATTCAACTCATGAGAAATCACCGTCCCAGTTCTCTGTTCCAGCAGACAATCAATACCAACAAACATTTTAAGTACATGCTTATCCAATTTTTCAGGACATAATCGTGCAGTCTTATCTATCTGAATTGCTGGTTGAACATTAATTTTTAAGCCAAAGTTTAACCGTTATAACCTAGATCTTTAGTCTATATTTTACAGTGACAGGTCACCTAGCTGCGGGGCCAGCCACCTTGTTCATATTCTCTTTACAAAATTTTGTTGTTTGCATGAATTTTGTTCGTACAGGGAATAACATCTAAATTGGTGATTCTATTAACTGTAGGACTAAATAAGTAAATATTTATTCTTTCCTTCACTGGAACATCTTTCTGTTTGCATTTGATAAATAAAGCGCAACATTTATTCGAAGAAGTTTACTAATGGTACTAGATTTTAACGTTTTGCTCATTTGTTTCACATATTGCTTTAATCGATGCCTTTCCAAGTTCATTTGTCATGATAGCATTCCTCAGTACTAGAAAGGTTATCATTTATCATTTAGTAGACTGCATTTTTGACAGCAGCTGAAACCGTATGCTTGAAATTAGATGAGAATATACATTGCGAATCATCATCATCATCATCATCTGGAGAATCATCCATTGAACAACTGGAAATGCTTTACGCAAGTGAGTATAAGCAACAAAGCTTCACCAATCTGCTCATACTTTATTGAAAACCTTGAAAAAAGCTTTGCATGCATGCGATACAAATACAATACACACAAACAGCTAGGGAGAGTGAGCAAAGCGTCACATGTATATAAAAAATACACATAACTTCAATAACTTGTTTTTAACTTCTGGACAATCTGGTAAATCAGGTTCCAGCCTTAATTTTCTACCAATCACAGCCTTACAGAGATTTTGACCGGGTTTACCTTGAGTTTATGTAATATACAAAACTGGAATTCTCGTACTCAAGTATCAGCCTAACCTACTCATGGTTATGATTATAAACAACAAACTACTGATGGTCTCATTGTTAGTACGTGTTTCTCCATGCTTGATTTTTTTAGAAAGTAGGTTCATAGCATAAGAAGTGACAGATTGCCAAGTGGAAGGCAAGTTTAGGACACAAAACTCCAACGTGGATCAAAGGACAGAGGACAGTTGTCGAAATAAATAATTTAAAAAAGAATCCCGTACATTCTAGTGCAGACAATAAAGGATATTTGGTCTGATAAAATGGAAAGTTTCGTAAACTACGAGCTATAATAATTTGAATTTATTATGCGTTTCTGATTACTAATTACCGATCTAAATGGGAAAATTAAAATTAAATTAAATTCTCTCCAGCCAAAGCCTCGTCCCGGCGTTGCAATCGGAAATGAAGTGCTGGACTTACAAGCAGTACGGAAATTATTTGTTGGACCTCTCATGTCGAAAAATGGACATGTTTTCGAGCAGGTAACATTATAACATTGTAAGTGTTAGTATTAGTGGATTGTAAAACACTATTTTGAAGTCAGGTTCATAGACATGTTTTATTTAGCTTTCGACTTTAAGGCGATATAGCTATATAAGATGCTTCCAGACACCGTCCGTTTC
>JAHZNA010002444.1:0-19678 GCA_027743935.1 Sinodicranocentrus sp. ZH6
CAAGTTCATTTTTTATAAACTTCCAACCTCTTGAATATATTGTATAAGCCAAATTTTATTAAAAACTTGCACTGGTTGGTATTTTTGAATGAATTTCTGAGTTTTTATGTGTTACAATAATAATTAGTAATGTGTTAACGATCTAAAGGCATCCATCGCTGCACAAAATACAATGATTCTTAACTAATCCACACTCATTTACGTCGTCGTCGAAACTCATGCGGAATAGCGACAAAATTAGCAATTAACACTTTTTTAGGACTCTAGATTTTGATTTGCATAGGGATAGCCTGTCTATGTTAATATGTTTGTCTAAGGGTAAATCAGAAAAGGCTTGAGAATATTTTATAAACTTACTCTTCACTGAAGCCGTCCACGTGCAATATTCTCATTTGTTTCACGATGGTGCTTTTACCCGACTCACCAGCGCCTGAAAATACAAAAATAGATAACAATCATTTTCAAAGAACACACATTCTATTTTAACTAACTATAAGATCTATACTATCGTTCTGGATGACCTATCATGTTAAACCCCACATTAATACACAACTACACTCTAATTTCAAACCCTTTTTCCCTACATTATCTATTATTATGTTATAGCAGATAAGAAATTAAAGGTTGTGTCATATTTCTGCCTCTAGGATTGCATTTACCAATATCAACGTTTGCTTATCACATGGAATTGAATTTAAATTATAGCAAGGTCGATTCTGTGGATCTATATCTAAATCAATGAAGGTGGAAAACCAACCTACAATAAACTATTACCCAATTTTCTCCAAGACAGAGTCGCCAACTAAAGCTAGACGTATTGATTAGTTATTGATTTTTTGTTAATACACTAACCAATGAACACAGGGAAATCCGTAAAATCATACACCTGTCACCTGTCTGACAAAATATGAAATCTTGCAGCATACAAACATTTCCCAGTCTGGGATACTGGCAAACAGTAATTTTGCCATACACATTAATACAACTTTACATAATTAACTTGTNCAAACAGTAATTTTGCCATACACATTAATACAACTTTACATAATTAACTTGTCAATATGATGAGTTACGCCAACATCAACAAATATTCATTTCCTCATTTCTTGGAAATTTGAATTAAATATTATTAATTTGAAACAATTATTGTTGGCCTTCATTCAGTAAAAATATCATAAACAAATATCTTAACCATACAATTTAAAGTTTTCATGAATTTAAGCTTCACGACACGACCAAACTAAATAGTTTGACTTTTCAAATGATATCATATTAATTGGTAAAGTAAGTTTATGCGTGTAGGTATTAGATTTCTACTTTCTCGATTTGTTCAGACCTGTTCATAAATAACACCTTAGGAGGATACATATATTATTCCTATTTTACAACATACACTTGTTCGTAGCTGTCGTCACACCGCAGTTATTATTACTGCACTCCTTCTGTAATTGTTGGTAACGCTTGCATAAATGCATACCGAATTAGTTATGAAGGTTCGTGCTAAATGATACACTTTGTTTTAGTTTTTGCATGCTAATATCCAATAATAGAGAATGTCGCCTGGTCCAACAAAACTACTTTGGTGTCTGGCCTACATTTAGCACGACACGACGATAGTTTTAACTTGCGCAGCATTCATGACCACACGACTTTTAAACTATTTTTAGCAATTTATATGACTCATCCAGTAATGTGTCACTCATTACTGTCATTAACATTAATATGCATTTATGGCTAACTATATGGCCCAATGAATGTATTGCACCTGTTGTTAAACTTCTTTAGGTATATTTGAAATTCACGTGGACATATAACTAGTAGTTTAAGTGTAAACAAATTCTGCACAGATTTTAAATGGTTAGTATCGACTTGTGGTACTTGCTTTTGGCTGATTAAACAAGAATTTACTGCTTTTTAAATGGCTTCAAACTGTCGTGTCATGGTTGATGTGTTTAATGTATAATGTATTTCAGCGAAATGAGAATTTTTTATAGATATAGTGTGTCGTAAGTAAGTAAGGAATGCTATTTATCTTAAGACTAGCCAATTTGTTGAATGCATAAAACAGAAGGAAAAAAATATTTTAAAGGCTGAATAAATGATAACCAAAATGTACCATTAAAAATACGTTAAATAACTCTAAAAAGGTTAGAATTACAGTAGTGAATTCCAGCTGTGACAGAAATGTTAAGAGAACGAGGTTCTAAGTTGAGTTTTTTTTATCGATAAATGAGTTTATAAAAGGTAGATGTAAAACCGGGTACCTCCATCATAAAACTGGAATCATAACTGTTACAAATCAGGTTTATAAATGGTCATGAGCACGTTCTTGTGAAGCATTAAAATTTGAATGACAACTTTTGACATGTTATACTTATCCAATTGTGTATGATACACAAGGCGAAAAGCAATTTTCCCCATTGTTCTTGTAAGCCTAATAATGATCCTAAAATACCATTTTATTTCATTGACAAATGATTCAACTTACCGAGCAGGAGAAGGCGATGTGTGGCCCTATAGACCTGCTTATCCTTCTGAATCTGTGCATTGATGCGTTTGTTAGCTTCCTTACGTCGTTTCTCGTCTTCTTGGTCAGATTTAGAGGTGCCACCACCGAAGCACCCCATGACATTCGGGCAGGGGAGCCGTTTGACTGACAGCTCCGTCACACCCTGATTTGAACAGACGACTTGTTTCTTACAATTTTTATCCTAAATTTGCACTCTCGTCGTTTTCACTAACTTGCTGACCTTTCCTTTTATTATTCTCAACCTTTTCTTCCGTTCACACGAAAACAAATAGGTTATTAGGAGAAGTGAAAGTCGTCTTTTGTCGTAATGGAAATCTTCCACACCAGAAAATCTAGAGTTACCAATGAACACTACCCGGTGACAATTGTAAGTTCTCAAAAGTAAGCAAACTGGAAGCGGAAACAGGTTATTATTTCCCAACTGACCGTCGGATCTCAAAGGATTCTTTTCCTTATTGAAGCACGTCGCAATCCATGCAGCAATTCGCAAGCAGTCAGCTGAACTGACACAAATTACAACGTATGACGTTGCAAATGTGTACGAAACAAAGGAATTATTTAAATTTCACCGATGTAATTGGGCCCAGTCACCCCACGGCGGATGTTAAGGTGTGAAAGTTTGCACCAATATCAAGTGTATAAAAAGACAGAGTAGACACCACGACGCACAGCTCGCGATGTATCCAAAATAGCAATTTAATTGCAATTTACAACAGCTTTATGCACTTAATACGAAGGAGGGTGGAGAGACAGAGAAGGAGTGTTAAAAGTTCACGAGTCTCAATATATGCATGTGAATAGAGACATATATTTCAATAGGGTGTAATATCCCGTTCACAAGAAGAAACTGCGAGAGAGAAGAGAGAAAATAAGTGGAGAAAGGAGACAGGTAATATGCATATCCTTGTGTAGAGTCGTCCTCCTTGTCGTTGTCTCCTTTGCTACCTTCACGTTATCAAACTTTTCCTGTTTGAGCGCATATCACTTGTGAGTGTACGTATAGTAGGTGATGTAATGTGAGTTGATGCTAGTTTCTTTTCAGTATCCTGTACTCACTCCAGTACACCGAGTATTCCAGGTTTTACTACAACTGCTACTCCAGGAGATTCCCAGAGAGTCTAGGTAAATTAATTTCCGATCCTTTGCAAATGACGTTTTCCTCTTGCTTCACCAAGAAATTCATACATTTAAAGGTATACGTTTGTCTTGAAAATGTATACACCTTTTGGAATATTACACGGCTCAAAACCCAATAGTGTTTGTATTTAAGGGTATAAAGTGCTCGTCTACGCTCAAGAATGTTTTTCAATCTCGTATGTCTTGTAGAATTACGAACTCCTCTGGTGAAGGTTGTGTTACAAAATGAACGTTTACACGACACAGAGGATGAAATCTTCGCTTCTCTAGTAAATTCTGATTGCTTCTACTCCTGCTTCGTAGTGAATGATGATGGAGGAGAGTTACTACTTTTGTTGTCTTTAGGATCTGTTCATTTTTGAATCGGAGTTTTTGTTCTGTCTGCTAACGTCCCTCCAGATATGATCGACGACGATGGGTGCAATACACTCTTATGAAAATGTATAGGGAAAAGTTAGTTAGCGATATTTTTCCGTTGATTGCTTCCTCTCTCATTGATCTTGCTCAAAGGATACTGCCGATTATTATGCTTCTTTCCTTTTCTTTAGTTTTCCATTATAGTTTCATCTCATGTTGGTTTTCTCGTTGTCAAACGGGGAAAAACGGAAGTTATCTGAAAAACATCAAGAAAATGAAATTATGCAATAACAATTTATTTCACATATATTTTTGTTTTCATTTCAATTCTCAAATGTTTTGTAGATTATGGTCTTTTCTCGCCGAAATAAATGTCCTAGTGCATAATTCGATAGCCAAGGCTTTCAGCAGTTGGAAAAATTGGTTCATGCATGTATTACCACAAATCTAAAACTTTGTCAGTCAGTTGTCCGGGAAAGAAGAGACTACAAAGGACAACAAATGGAGGTGATTAAAAACCCTTTCATCTTGCGCCAATAAACTTCACAGTAGCAATATTAATGAACAACAAATACCTATTGCAACCCAGTACAAATTAAGACACGCCAGACAAACGGGAATTCCAGAGGAGTACGGGAGGGAAAAGCGCGTTTTATTGATTTATATATGTATGTGGTATCCTCTCACTCTTATTAGCATACTTCCTAATATCCACGATAGGATATCGACAGCTAAAGCATTAAATACTATTTTTCCTCCTTCGGCAACGGGTTTTACGGGAAAAACTTCCAAGTACAGTTACCTCTACTAGAGTACATTCATAGACAGCATGAATAATACATTTTGTGCATATTGTGTAGAAGTGGAAAAAGTGTGTCACATATTTTCGGAAACAGTTTACCAAAGACTTAATACCTCCTTCCTGAAAAAGTTCAATTTTTTGATCGACACATTATTGCTTTCGTTTGTAACATGTAGTTAGTCGAAGGAGTTTCGTTTCACTGGAATTACAATTGGTGAGCTTGACTGACTGACTGAGAGACAAACTCGAGTGGATGGGCATGGCATAAATAATACACCGCTTAGTCCAACCGAAAAAAGCCTAGTGATCAGTGATCACACACATGCTGCACATATATAGACACACAAAGTTGAGCAAAAGTCTTAAATACATAGGAACACGGGTGTGTGATAAAGTAGAAAAGTGTGGCTATAAAGGTTCGAGAAAAGACCTAATAATCCTGGCTTGAACAATTTCTGAATTGTTTTTTCTCTCTCCTCTGTGGTACGTAGAGCAGCGGCACTTGTAAAAAACCTCACCCATTTCCGAATTACGGTGAAAACAGACACACAGACAGATTGAAAGGCTAGAGTTCCTTTCGCAATCTAATAATAATAATGAAAGTTGTGTGGTGTGGTGAAGCTTACATGCTTACCAGAGTCGTTTTTGTAGTATACTGGTAAACAGTGAAACCGTGTAAGCTTCCCCATCATATAATAAAACACACCAACTATCTTAACCCAGCCGAGCCAGAGGCATTTCGGCTCTCTTCTCGACAGGCAATGCTCTCTCAGCTTTCTCTCTAGGTAAATTGTACAGGAGGGGAACCGCTGCTTTTCCCACAAAACTCCTTTTTCCCCGCTCAAACAAACTCCCTCTCAAGACGAAAGTGGAAAGGCCAAGTTGTATTTTCTTCTCTTTTTTTAGCTTTTGTGTAAATTCATACCTTTCCAGGCACCGCTTACTCACTGGGTTGTTGTTGCCTACTCACTTTTTTTCAGTGGAGAAAGAGTGCCAGTGCTCTTGTCATGTGTAAGCTGGATAATATATTAATGCTATCTTCCCGTCTGGGCGGTTGGCTATGGCTGTTGATGAATGCATGCATGTATATTTTTGCAAGTCTCTTAAGGCTTTTCTTCATGATGCATGTATGTATGTAAATCTACCTTCTTTCTTCTCGGTTTCCGTTGGATCTACAAGAATCCCGATTTATTGATTTATCTCGAGAGAGGAGAAAAGCAACAACCACATTTATATGAAGAAGAAAAACGTGAAATGTATGCATTCATGCATGCATCCTACTATCACAGAATATCCCTGATGTTCCATACAATACAATTTATCTCCGTAATATGTATTTATAGGGACACAGAGAACATCTTGATTTATACGTTAAGCAACACCTAATACTGTCCTGAGTGTTTTATCGCTGTATATGGCAGAGTTAAAATAAATTCGAATATAAATTTGAGAAAAACGAAACGAAATTTAATGCAAGACTTTAGCATCGGCTCACGGCTGTAAATGTATGAAAGGGGTAAAAGTATATGGTTGAGATTATTCAGAAGAGCTACCCTGCCCCTATTTTTCTGCATTTGAATATCTATTATCATTGAAAAACTGGAATCGAATGAATTCCACTATTAGGCATTGTTATCTAATGGGAATCACCACTCCTTATTTTCAGTTTCCAAATCAAAGACAGTAACAAATTCACGGTTGGCCTTTGAATAAATTACCTTTTTATTATGCTTCTGTATAAAACAGCTCATACCGGTTTGATCTGATGTAGCACCTCGTTTGCAAAACAAAGAAAAGGACACTTCACTACTTTCCTGTTCATTGCTTCAGGCAACTATGGCAGGCAAGTCAAAAGAGAAATGGATAAGTAGACCTAGCTCGGGTGGTTGAACGAAACAATGTCACGAAAACCTTTCACTTCATGTTAACTAAACTATAGATATTATTTTAATGTCAAAATAATGTAATAAAATGACAGCTACTTCTAATGCACTTTGTCACATAATGTGCAAAATCAATATGTGGTTTAGGGATGAATGGAGAACTGATAGAGAATTCATAATTTAGCAACCAATATATGTACATCGAGACACAAAGGATTGCTCTCTCACTCAAGTACTTGTAAAACTTATATCACATTAATCACATCCTGAAATTCAAAATGGAATGAATTTAAATAAAAGGATGCACGCAGACTGGGGAACTAAAAGGGAAATCAAGTTTAGTATATCTGTTCTGGCTAATACAACCTCGAATCAGTGCAGAGGAGATAAATTTTGATGGATCAAGATTGGATTCGTGTAGAAATACATAAATTATTGGATACATACTTACACAAAGGTCCTTTCACTGAAATGAGCAGTGAATGAAACTACAGGATAAAGCACAACTTTAAAATGCCCACTATTCGATTAACATATACATGCCACAGACATCATCATATAAGAAAAGTGACAGGAACAAGGAGCAACCGAACCGTAATTCTGCACCACGACAGCACTCAGCGTTTAGCATCACAACAACAGAAGGAAATGAATGGAAGGACAAAGTATCAAGTGTTGTAGTATTATCAGAGTGACTATCGTCATCTCATCATCACAGAGATGAACATTGGCTCATGCATATTAGGGGAAAAAATCGTTTGCATACACTCTTCTAGAAGTGTAACATATGCAGCAATGGATCACATGAATGTTTTGACTTTCAACTTATATCATCATCCCATCATCATCATTACACAAATAAGCTCAATAGTTGTGTACATGTATACACCGTCAATAAAAACAGGCACACTGCACTGGCTATAGAAGAATATTTGTCCATATTAAAATGAAATGGCTGATGATGAATATGATACATAGGAATAATTTGTAAGTGAGCCAGCATAAAGTAGAAAAGCGGTTCGGCGGTGGTTGTCGATATTAGTGTATGCTTACTTGTCCGTTGTTTGAGTAGACTGGCAACACTATCTGAATAGTCAAAGTGATAAGTATCACTAATAATGTTCATAACATTATTTTATCAGTCATATACCAAGAGAGGGAGATGTAGGAAACAAGGGGCGAGAAATGAAGGAGCTGTAGGAGTGCTAGCCAACTCGTCATCTTATTATAATAATCATCAATATTACGTTAATCTGCCAACACACAAAAGCACGTAGCAAATGCTCATTTCAAAATTGAATTGTGCATTACTTCAAACACAGAATGGAATTAATGAAATGCTAGCTCAACCTCACGTCCGATATGAAATGATCTCTTCTCACACAAATGAATTGGGGAGTTAGACTAATTTTTATGCAACAACATTCATTGTGTAGTACATACGGAACAAATGGGAAAATGTAGAATAAAAAAGTGGTCTAGTGCAATTCTAAAATGTATATAACTTTCTGCACTCTATCGCACAACACACATGACACACACATGATCCATTTCACGACATGCAAAAACTTTCCATACATCACAGCACGCATTTCAGCGAAGGCTGTGACTGTTTGCGAGATCTAAACAAGCAGGAGGGATTCCTCCATTCCTGCAAAGATTTTTTAGTTTATTTTTTGCTACAAGGAAAGTTCGAACGTTAAAATCCTCTACGGCAGTGCACGATCCTCATCTAATATGAATATGATATCAAACCACATAATGTGAATAGATGAAGAAGTATGCATGTATAAAATGATAATAAAAATGTCAAACAAAAATCAGCGTCAGTGTACATATCGTGTGCAGAGTACCAACTACAAAAATAACCAGAGCAGGAGTACTAGTGTTTGAAAGAGAGTGACTAGGCCACAACATAATATTTGCCAACATTATGTATTTGTATTCTACACGTTTACCTATAAAAATATCCAATAAATAACTAAAAGAGCAGCGGCGGTGGCGGTGCTACTAGTAGTTCGAGTCGTTACAGAAAACCTCTTCTTCACTCGAATCCCCTCCGTCAGCATATATTACCTACATACCTACATACGAATATTACTCTTGAAAAATATGAAGTTCTAGAAGAGTGCTCTGCTTCTTTTTTAGTATTTAGCACGATCCTTTTTATATGCGTACATGTGTACCTGAAATGACACAATCGGTGAAATATTGGAAATTGGCACACCCTTCGCCTTTTTACACTTTCACCGCGTCATGCACAAGAGGAATAGGAGTCGTTTATTGTATTAACGGCATAAATTGTACTTTTTTGTACTTAAAAGAAAATCCTTTTGAACTGGCTACAGTAAGTTGAAAGTCAGGAGAAAATTGTTTCCAAATAAAACGTCAATAAATTTATTCCATTTGGAAAAAAAAATCTAGAAAAAGTTTTTATATCGTTTTCTTGTATTTTCTGCGAGTCTGCCTATGCCATACCTTAGTAATCAAGAGAGCCATGTGCTCAATTGCTGTTATTACGTAATAATAACGCCGATGAATATGAGCATTCTGATGAAAAGATGCTGGTGGCAAGGAGGCTCACAGAGAATTCTACAAAAAAGGGAATGATTAAATGTTGGTATTTCTCTGACTTGGTGAAAATTTATGGAATGATCATGATCACCAACCACACCATACCAGCATATCAGAGTCTTTACCACACTTCAAAGTATTGTTATTATTGCCCACCGAACGAACTACCAACAATGATCACATTAAATCAAGATGATGGGCTGGTAGTGAATGAAATGCCATTAATAAGATTGGCTTCTTTCTCTTTCCTTTCGGGAGAATCTTTTCTTTGAGCCTCCCTCCTTTGGCCGAATGCACTGATTTTCTTCCATTTCCCTTATCTGTTCCTCATTCAGTTTCCATTCGTTTTATATCTAGTAAATCAGCTTGAATTGCTCTCCCAAAATATACACACATATTTGTTATTGGTTCTCTGTCTGGTATGTGTTTGCTGTCATTTCTTTACACTATGTATGCCGCATGCCATGTTGTCGACTTGTCATAATTTATAGCACTAATCTAATATTTAATTGAGGTTTCGACCTCGCATTACTCTGTTACAGTCACAGAGAAAAATATGCGAATTGAGAGAGCACCGTGGTGGTAAAAGTATTTCAAAAAATGTGCTCGTTGCTTAGACCATCCTTTCAAGCTTTCATGAGCTGAATTTGTGAGCTCATCATTATAATGATTGGTCTGGGAAGCATAAATAAAATATTATTTTGTTCGCAAGCATACAACTCTTTGTTCGGAAAGCATCACAGAAGGCTTTCTTCGCTCAAGCAATCGTTTTTCTTTTATTATTAGAGAAATAACGTTTATTTCACGATATGTCCTTCCAAGCGGCATGTTTTTGATGATAAATATAAGTAAGAGAGTAATAGAATAGATATGATTGTGGTAGAGTTTATAAGTCATGCAAAATTAAGTTTATATCATGATTCAGAGCAAGGCGTTTAGCATCAATCATGATTCTTCCGTTTTTTATGCGATTTCAAATTTGTTTTTTTGTGATAACAGGAACCCAGCCACAAAAAGGGGCTTGGTATGTTGTAGAAGAAGTTAAGAACGATGTGATTAAACTGGAAGTGTGGGAACTGAAGGATGTAGGATAACTAGCTAACCTGCCTTGCTGTGACGATGGGATGTCTGGAAAACGAGGTCAAAAGCGAGCTTAGAGATCCACCCAGAAGATAAATTCATTATTGTTACATATTATTGCAAACAAGTATACATATTGTATCTAATTTGAATATGGAATGTGTACATAGAAGACAAAGACAAACGTGTTTTCAACCTAATAGAATCAATTGTTGGAGAACCGTTACTCCTTAGCAAGTATAACGACTACTCTCATGTTGTCTTTACGTCGTTGTGACTTTCAAGAAGTCATTGAATTTCGTGGGAAGTGGTAATATACAAGGTAAATGAAAATGGAACTGTAGTGGAACGTACGTTTCGTGGAAAACTGGAACTCATTCTCAGTTTCATTATGGCTACGAAAGTCGTTTGAAATTGAGTTACGATTATTGAATGAAATGGAACGGGTTAGATATAGAACTGGCTGAAAGAGGATAAAAATAATTACTGGAACAAGGTGAGTTTCCATGTTCGATGAGAGTTTGCTGAGAGACATTTAACTTCATTAGCTTATGGAGAAAAAAAAGATTTATTATTCAAAGATGTTTACATTCCTTGGTTTCGTTTTTCAAAGAAAATGGTTTTTATATGAATTAATTCTGAGAAAAACAAACTAGCCTCGGTCAAGTTTTTTATGGATGTACGGTACCTATATGTACCTACCTATATGAATATTTCTCAAAGTAAAAACAGTAAGCAATGAAAAATTCAAAGGAGCTCTTATCTCTACGCCACACTTTGCGAAATTGTTTTTCATTTAAATTAATATTAAATGGGACCCGCTTCTTAATGTAACTAGGTATATTGATTTAACGCCAGCCTTCTTTGCGAAAGTTTTTAGTCTGCACACATTTTACCACGAGAATTTTTTTAAAAGGAAGCTATTCTCACCTCAATGATATTGAAATATTATGATTTCCTTTGGTATTGTTTCACCGGAAGGTCCAGTGTTGAATTTCCTACAATGGATATCCGTTAACGGAACAAATACACCTTCACAAAATATGATATTCTTTGGCATTTATACCATCATCTGAGGAATTACACAGGAGATTGTAGTATACGTGCCACTTGAACCAGATGAAAAAAGTTTGCACAAAAATCCGTTCATTCAATATTTTCCATTTTGTACTGCAAAATCCTGTCACTATACTAAAAACCCTTTTGCAAGTAGTGTTAATGCACTGATTTCTTTCCACAATATACAAACCAATAAATCAGGGTAAACGACAATATACATAACCTTGCAATGAAATAAATCCTCAGTGTAAAAATCTATGTATCACTTTCGTTATCTTTCACACTTACACATTTCATCTCATCACTGTCGTCATCCGACTGCCAACAAAATAACAATAATTTGCCAATTGAACAAAATATAACTTATCCTCAAAAAAATGATCCAGTAGTAGTGATACTACTCATTAACTGATATGCATGCACCAAAAAATTGTATGCAATATGAGAACCACAAAATTATCAACCTGCCTGCCTATAACACAAATCTCACTCAAGTCAGCAAGTTGCAGTCTCTCTCCTGCCACTTGTTCAACAATCCTTCTTTTTTATTGTTATTGCAACGCTTCCCTTTTCAAAATAAAAATGATGTTCACTACAACAATACTACTAGTATTGCTGACGATGTGGATAAATTGAAGTTAGTGCACACACTTTAGGTCGTGTACACAGTCATCACTCGCTAGCCAACCACCACCAAATATACATATCTTTTCTCTGTATGCGTAATATTTTTGGTATAGCACCACAACAAACCAACCTTCGGTCTTCTGACTGACTGAAATTGTAGTAAAGTACTTATTTGTGCTAATGATTTCTTGCTGCTGTGTTGTTGATGATGATGAGGAATTCTGACGATGATGATGATGAGTTAGTTGTTACGATTCTTCTTTTCTGGCATGGCCGCTGATGCCTGCATATATTATTATTAACATCCTTTTGGACTTGTAGTAATAATCCTAATGGCAATAATAATAATAACAATAATAATATTATATTCTGTATACACACAGCTTGTGTCTTTGTGTCCTGTGTGTTGTCTTTGGTGTTTGATATTTCACTCCTTTGAAAAATCACAATATTGACCACATCAGTAGCCAGTAGCACTCCTTAATAAATATATACGGATTGTCCATTAACAGTTGAGTATTGTATTATAATTTAGATTCAGTGCTACCTCTTTTCCGTCATTTAAATTAATCTTTTACGAGAGGCGATTTATTCAGCTGCCGACACAGTTCATCAATCATGGATAAAGTTTGAGGGGCTAATAGCACAAACTGCACTTTTTTTAAAAAAAACTGTGAAACACATGCAAGAGAATAGGCAAAAATATGGAATTTTTGTGGCTCTGTACCTGTGCACACACACACCACCAGATCCTGCAGTTATTTGTCTTTATGTCTGACTTTTTGTTCAATCTTTGAAGATGATGAGGAGAGGTGATAAGAGTGGCAATGATTGTGGTGATTTTTTGCGGTGATGCAATTATACGACTACTGCTAATTCAGACTCTCGCTTTCAAAAAGTAGTACTTGGTGTGTGCATATAACGTAGAATATGTGATGTAGTATGATTATTACGAATGTTTATAATTTTCTCTCACCCTTTTCTCTTATTGAGTCTCTCACTGCTCCATAAGAATGAATGAGGATGATACATATTTCTTCCACCTTATTTATGATGATGATTATTATTATTCCGAAAGAGTTGTACACTGTGTGTTGAAGAGTGTGGGGCTGTTTTTTGGTGAGACTACTCCTTGCTTCATAGAATATTAGATTTATTCATATTTATAATACCAGGAGAGAGAGAGAGAGGAGCAGCGTTTTGGCCTTTTTTCTTCTAGTATTGGTAGTAGAGTAGCGATAATGATAAAAAAAATAAGTAGAGGAGCAAGCAGCAGCCCAAGTTTCAAGGAGTGTGCTAAATGTTAAACTGTATGAACCAAGTTAGCAGTGTACGAGAGACTACCTTTTCGTCTTTTTTGCCTATATGTACTTTTGCCGTCGTCGTGCTTGCTCCTTCTTCTCCTTCTCTTGCAAATGCGAAATCTTGCCTAAATTTTTTTTTGTTCATTTCACCAATGGAGAACTCCATGCGCCTGCCCTGGCTCCTCTGGCTTTGACTCGTTTTTGCTATATTCCATATTATTATGATTGTGTTGTATGTGTTCCTGATGTTGTAAAGGGTTTAAGTGTCAGCAGCACCGTGGAGGCTACTAGTGTAATATTCTGATAGTTATGTATATATATTTCACTTGGAGGATAATATTGCATGCATACAGACATATGAGTATGAGACTTGATTCACTTGATGTGTTAGTGCATGGATATTAAAGTTGAGCGAAGAAAGAAGGGAGCTCTCTTAAACACCAACATCGAATGAATCGAGCCCATCCGTCGTCGTGTAAAAAGATGTTAGATTGTGGATATTGTGGTGGTGTGTATCACGGTAGACAGGCCACACACTCACATGCATGCAGAAAGCAAGAATAGCAAAAGAAAAGGAGATGTGTCTATTTCTGTGTTTTAAATGGAGCCTGTGGAAAGCATCTATTTCATATGGATAGCATGTGCATTTGTAAGATTTTGTAAATGTAAATATTCTGTATCAATGTCACATTAGGAGTATGTAGAGCTCTCATTTCAGCTCATGAAGAACGCCAAGCTAAATGAGGGTTTATAAGAAAAACTATGGAGAGGTAAGTTGGTGGAATTGATGCTCAATGTCATGCTCTGTGTTGAAAAGTTACCTATGTCAAAAATATTCATGTAAGATTTGCCCAAGCATTGTTTTAGATGAGAATATCCAGGTATCAAATGTCTCTGTGCGTGGGGTACTATCTAGATTAGAATTAGAATCGCTGTATCCTGGATCTTTACAAATCATAAGTATGTAATATGTAACACCGTTTTAATGAGGATAGTTTCTTTAAAGATGGGAATGAACAGTATTCGCTAAAGAATTTGAAGCAGAATGATGTATGTAAATTCAGCCGTCATTTTCTATGGATGCATACTTAAGATAAGAATGCAGATTTATGTAGTCCTGTTGTGCGATTGTCTTAATGACTTTGTAGGTGTGTGTGTGTACCTACTCATTAATATTTGTCATACTCATACAAAATATTGACTTCTGAGTGTCAAAGGAACCGGAAATGAAGCTATTAGAAGCTGCATTACAACGTTCTAAATTGCATCCATTCATTGTTATCGTTATCATCATGATGTTATACACCTAGGTAATATCTAATCATGGCAAAATACGATGCATACACATAGTGGAAAATCCCGAAGAAAAACTTCTATTGTCGAACTTAGGTAAATCGATTGGTTCGGTCATTTTGAAAACGAAGATGTATCTGGCTGATTTGGAACAACGACGACAAACAAGAAAGCTATCAACTATAGGTGCCATAAATAATGGCAATAACCCTACGTATTATTTTAAAGACAACAGCAAACGCCCACGTTAATTTCCAATGCCACCCATTGATAAAGCGGGTTATTTACATTGTGACAGTATCTTTTCAATCAATCAAGGTAATTTTGACGGAGCAGTGCAGCATACCCACCATACCGAATGAGTCCGTGCCACATACCTTTCTCAATATGATTCAAGAAATTCAGGTTTTGCAAAATATTGTAAAAACATAAAACAATTCTTTGAGAGCAGCTTTTTATACAAATCAAGATGATAATAAGAGTTATCTATGTATAGACTAATATGTATGTATAGGGAGGATTTGATTTGGGCTGATAGTATGATCTGAGAATGGCCATTCGTGGTAATAAAGTTAAATTAAAAATGGAAATATGTTAATGTGCATCAAGCACAGCTAAAGCTCTAGCCACGTATACAAAGTTTAAATCTTTAGCAATAAATTAGCCTATCCAATCCAATTGTCCTTGCACTCACTCGCAATATACGCCAATATCTCCCATTTATTTATCAATATCAATTTAGCTGGAACTATTTTCAAATACTAATTTTACCCAAAAAAACTGAGAGCAACGTAATTTACATTACATTATCTGTATTCAAAAAATATACATTTCAAACAATAATAGACTATAGCTAAAATGGATGTATGTGTTATGCGTAATTTTAACAAAATTGGTCCACGTTTAAACAAGGAGGAACTTACCGTAAATATGTATACTTTGTGAAAAATATTATAACCCTTGATAAAGGATTGATATCCTTTAATGGTCAAGCATCTTAAGAACGTGTACGAGTATGTAATATTTTTAGTGTGGACGTTAACTGACGCTTTATAAATCTACTAAAATACATCACACACCTATTATAGTTTGGTTTTTTGTACACTTTTCTAAAATTCGTATTATTATATTGTATATAAAGATCAAGAGACGGAAACAAACAAAACTACAAAATGTCATCTCTAAAAGTTATAAATAAATTTGTAAAACGAAAATTTCGCCATTACAATTATCCTTCATTTCAGAGATGTAATTGATTTTTTTGTGTTTAAGCAAACAGCTTCGATAACGCAATCTGCGTATAGCATAAAATTTATAACAATCTGGTATGGCTGACGACTAATCTAAAAGGGGAAAATTAATAATGTAGATTTCCGTGACTGCCAGAAATTCGTTGATCGTAAATATTTCCATTTGGTTGATATAAGTCTGATGTAGACTGATATCCAGATGAATTTCCGTGTGCTCCGGCGGCCATCACGTAATCGGCCGCAGATGCACCTTGGTGTAAACTCTGTAATCGCTTCATTTCTGCTAAGATATTTGAAATTTTCCCAACATCGGTTGGAGCATCTTCTCGCAAAAGTTCCTCCAACTCTTGCTCCATTTGCGGACTGAGGTATTCAACTGCCCCTAGGCGAAAATAAAAACAAATTCTTACCATAAATTATTTGTTTCAAGACACCTTAGTTTTCAATTCAATTCAATTATGCGATGAACTAACCGGCTTGAGAAATCAGCATTTCTTTTAAGTATTTCAGTTCAGATGTCATGCTGTCCACTGTTGTTCTAAGGTACTCATTTTCATTCTGTAATTTATCAACTCGAACTTGCGCTTCAACAGCTTTTGCTTTACTTTTGTCACGGCTCCGCTTGACAGCGTTGTTATTCTTTTCACGTTTCTCTCGATACTCCACAGAAGCTTTGTCAAGCATTGAAGACTTCTTTTTGGAACCCATGATGGTAATGATGATTAGTTGTGTTTTACCCTCAATGGATGTATTCTATCTTTTGGAAATTAATTACGAATTTTCTTTTCCCTTGCTTGGTCGCTGAATTTAAGAGAGACAATGAGAAAGTTGAAGAATATTCCTCGCAAAAGACTTCTCTCTAATCCTACATATTTAAAAGGGAAAAATTACAGAAATAATAATTACAGATTGAATTACATGTTCCGATACCTAATACATATACCTATACTGTATATGGGATTGAAATTTGTAAAATACAAATTATTGCCAATTAGTAAAAATCTGATCACGGTTCCTCCAGAATTACTATACTAAAACGCTTATTGGCTTATGACTGATGACCAGCAACAGACTGAAGATTGGCTAACAACTTGGGCTTGGGATGCTTATCAATCAGCATCAGTTTTTTTTGTGGGAATTAATATCCAATCCCACAATCCAACCATATATACTAGAAATACAATATTTTCAAAGTTTAAAATTTTAAATGTCTTTTTGCAAGTCTTTTGTAATTTTGTTAGTTAAAAACGCTAGTTAATACGTGACGGGAGTATATTTTATAGCTTTAATCACAGGTATGTTAAACAATATTTTTTGTTCCACCACAATATTTACCACTGATAAAAATATATGAGTATTATGAGTCCTAAATACTTGCAAAATTAAAATATTCTTAAACGACAAACGTCAATAAATAAATTGCGCGTAGTCGTCGACGGATTTCTCTTTTGTAAAACCTACCTTTCAGCACTGGTTTTAAGTGCTTCTCAGCCAACTTGCTCTGTAGTAAATTGGATCGCAGGAATTAAGGTTAAGGTGACTTGATTGACTTCTTTTGCGTACACTTTTGCACAGTTGTTGTGCTATAACGTACTTTAGTGTATCTCACCCACGATGTAAATACATACGTCTGATGTATGCAAAATACAACAGTGCAAAGATCTCTCTCAACAGTTTCCCTTTTCCTTCTTCTAAAAACGTGCACAACAATGTAGATAGGGACAGCGCAAATCTTAATGCAGTTCTCTGTGCTCTGTACGTAAAAAACACGGAGGTTAGCACAACTTTTTTTATTATTCGCTCAATGTTAATTATAATTATTGTATTTGTGAACTTGAAATTTGTTTATTTTGTTGGTTTGCACAATTCAGATTGTTTTCTGTCTTTCACGAGGTATTTTTGTTTTGCACAATCACACACACAATTTTACAGAAAATTGTAGGTTTTATTCCGGTAGGAAAGGTTTTATACAAAATGAAATTGTTGATGACAAAATCTCACAAGAACCCGTTTCGTTCATGCAACCTCGTCCAGGCAGACCAGTAGGTATACAACAAAAAGCATATGATTGCATCATCATCGTTTCATCACTATCAACTGTGAAAAATAAACCATATTTCTACAATGCAATATATATGGAACAAGTTCAGCTCTCAAAATTTGATAATAAATTTAATTGAAGGAAGGGGAAAACTTTTATTTTAATTTGTGGTGAAAATACTACTAAATGTGGAACCATTACCGAGAAATTGATTTTTGAACATATTGCCCGATATAACCGCTAAACAATGAAGTCCCCCAGCTGCACACGAATTATCCTTATGAAATTAGTGTTTTCTGATAGTTTCGAAGATTCTAAGTTCAATAGAACACATCTTTTCCCCAAATGGCCGCTCACTTTTTAGCTATTTAATTTTCTAAAAATAATTTCACCATAGAAATGCTCTACTCATGGGCAGGTTGATATAATGGGCAATTTTTTTACTGTCCTATCGGATAGTCCGTAAAAATTACCCATATTTGTAATTTATTGTACGTAAAAATTCCAAACTGCTCGCGCGGGGTGGTCATTTCTAATTCACAGACCACCCAACGTTAAAGAAAAATTGCTATTTCTTAGTAATAGTACGGAATTTTGACACGTAATAAATTATAAATATGAGTAATTTTTGATGAACTTTCTGAATCTTCAAAACTATCAGAAAACATTAATTTCATAAGGATTTTGCGTGTACAGCTGGGGGACCTTACTTGTAAGTGGTGTGTGGTGACTTATTTCTGAAAATTAAATGATTAATCGACTCTATTGAATTAACTTTCAAATGAAGTATCACGTATCATATTAAAATTTGAAAATTTACCTATTGATGCATTTTGTGTAAAACTGTAAAAGAAATTGGGATCGAGAGTTTGGTCATATATATTGATAAGCGAAAACAGAATTAAATGTTAAACAAATTTTGAAAAGATTAAGCTGTGTACTGTAGACACAGACACATAGATCGACAGACCTACCGACGGACTGACACCCAGAATGACCAATATATTAAAGAGCTTCGCTCCTTTACAAGGTGTACTTTTGATGCATAGGATGAGCGTAGGATTGTTGGTGATATGATATCCAGAGAGAAATATACAGTATGGCCATGGCCGTGCGAACTTCCTTTGGTAAAAAAAAGATAATGCATACATTACGCATACAATTATGTAGATCATATAAAGTAACTCTGGATGGAGAGTAGGCAGGTAAAAGTGTCGTTTAATGTATGGCTCGTATAAGATCGGTTTTGCTTCATTTCTAAAATGTGGTTCGATGCGGCAGAAGGATCTGATGTGGTGCTGCGAAATACTTATACTATTTAATATGGAATATGCTTGATGTTCCTGCGTGAATTTTGGAAGATTGGGAAATCACAGACATCAATCGAGACTTTAGATATGACTTTTAAAAAATATGTATTTGCTTTGTATTAATATCCATCCCTGCTTTTTTATCGTCTGACGGTATACGTCCATCAATACTGAATACTTTAGGGGAACTTAAGTTTGTAGAACAATGCAATTACATAGGTAGATAACGCTGGGATAAGGGTGAAAAGTTGCTTTAACTGAATGTGAACACGGTATGCAAATTATGTTGCAATAACAAAACAATTTATTCAGTTATCAGCTCGCAAAAGTGTTTGAAGTGCGAGCTTATGAAATCGTCTGCGCCGCATTTTATTCGTACTTTTTGAATGGAATGAGTGTTCTAAGGTCCAACAGTAATATGTGAAACGACC
>JAHZNA010002445.1:0-40029 GCA_027743935.1 Sinodicranocentrus sp. ZH6
AATTGAATAATCGACTCTTTTTAAATTTGTTGTGCGATTAGCGCACAACGGGCGTTCTAGTAATATACATAAGCCAATCTATACAATACATTCATTAGAATAGGTGGGGTTTTAGTCACTGTCAAGTCGTCATTATTCCCCTTATGAGGAATTTCCACTCCCAAAACAAGCCTTCAATTGGGCTCTATATTTTTCACATTAATTTCCTAACCATCCTGCAGATTTTATCAGTCCTTTTCACAAATAAACCTTGTAGCTTGAAACATTGAAGGATTTATCTGTGTTTTGTGTGTAAATTATCAACTATGAATGTGAACTCAGTGAAACATGAACCCCTTTTGGGAAAGCAATTATTAGTTCAAAACTTGTACACTCAAATGACCAGCTTTGGATGCTTTATTATAAATTTTCCTTTAGCCTTCCCCATTATCTGAGTTGTTCCTTGTGTCATACATTATCCCAACTCCCCGCCGAAAATTCATGTAGCCAGCCACGCGCGTCCAAGCTAAAAACACACTTTATCCATTATCACTTACAACAAAAACTTTGATAGGGTGTGATGGAAGAAGAAAACATGAGAAAATTTCGTATCCGATGTAGGCATGTGATAAGAGCCAGTTGACGGCTCAATTCATTCCACCACATATTTATACTTTCTCCCTTCATATCCCTCCACTCAATGAGGAAAAGGGAGGGGAAAGTTGATGCAGTATATAAGCAACAGTAAAAATAGTATTAGCTCTTCCATACAAACATACATTGTATAAGTGTAGATCACATCGGCACGCGTAGATTACTTATTACATTGCATTACTTTACTCATTCACCAGAAGTGGCCTGTTCCTTACTTACTTTTATCATGTTCATAATAAATAAAGCCACACTACGGACACGAAGAAGACAGTGGAATACTCAAAGATGAGAATGCCACACAGTTACATAACATATAACAATATATATATATACGTATAAACCTTCTCTACTTGATATATAGTGTCATGTCCTGTGGAAAAAAATGGCAAAAATTGTGACGCATTTGGGAAAGCTGAAATGAGGACATGGGAAGAAGAAAATAAAAAAGTCAGAAGGAAACACACACGAAGAAAAAGTTATTAAATTCCTTACCTACTTTTTACTCTACTATACTCTTCCATGTACATTGTTCACTTTATCCTATATTAAAGATACACGAGAAAATATGGTATATCTTCTTCCAGTCAAACCGCCATGTTAACCGGTTTTACTCTGTAGGTTTACTTTTCCGCAGCCCTGTGCTCGTCGTAAGTCTTCTTCACTGCATTTGATATTTACCACTTTACGTTTAAATTCTCCACAGCACTATTTCTTCCAGACTTCAAATTCCACCCAACTAGGCCTTTCCTCTATACTGCCACATGAGTGGAGAGAAAATCAGAAGAAAAATTTCTCACGGGACAAAGTAAATATCTACTGTTCTCCTTAACTTTTTTCTCTTCTTCTCTCTCTGTGTGAAGAGAAAACATCAAACTTATTCTCGAATTTTTTTGCTCGCAAAAAGACCCTCTACCTTTATACACACACAGTTTCATTGAGTTTTCTTTTTGTATTCCGGTCTACCCTAAATTTCATCGTTATGACGGTAGTAACACACTTCTTGTGTAAAGTTCATGAGATGATATTCTTGAAAAGATATAAGCAAGTTAAAAGTATAGCTATCTTTATAAGACTTGTATAAATCAGGTGCTTAAACACAACGCTTTTAAACTCGCCAGTGAAAAGATATATATAACTTTGCAGATATGGCATTTGTAAGCATCTCAAGTTTTCCCCTACTTCCCCTCAGTATCATGGAATGCTGCACAATTTAAAGAAAAAACAGGTTTATAGCGTACACAGAGAATGCAACAGAATAAAACATCCCATCACTCACCACCACCAAGTAAGCCATTTTTTTCTAGAAGCAACATAGCTTTCGGTTATCTCCCCAAGTTGCACTATGAATTTTAGAGGGAAGACATTTGAAGAAAAAAACTTTTAACTGGAAGCAAGCTGGATTGAGAGATGCAAGCGCAAATGTGGTGCTAAGCTTAGAAGAAGAAAAATGGTTTTTTGGTGTTTGGGCAGTTGCAGTAAATGGGAAATGGTGGACGAGTACAAAAAATCTACCTTTAACAAGAGGCTAATAAAAAGCTCACAGATGTGTAGAGATATATACGAGTGTAGACTGACGCTTCGTGACCATTCCCTTATATTTTAGGACAGAGGCAAAATAAAGACAAGCCGTTTGAGTTTGACCACGCTTTACTTTTAGTTACCCTAGTTCTGGGAACATGCATTGAATTGTAAACCGCGAGATTGGACGGTTCACTGAAAACAGTGTCAGTGACTTCAGCTCCAACACTTGTTTAATGTTCGAGAGCTGTAATGGAAGTTTACATTTGAGGATACAACAGTGATTCTAGGAAATAAGCAGGTTGCCTTCTGCCTCCCTAGGAACCTAATGCAACACACTGCTCTCTAAATATTGTGTAGCATTTTCTGGCATGTTGAACAGGACATAAGAATTAAAATGGCTGTTCTAGAATATACCCTTTAGGCTGCTCTAGTTTTAGGAGTTGTCAATACATGTAAAAATGTTGGATTATTTTTCACTGACCGCAATTCTCTCCCTGGTGTTTTCTCCTTACTAGAATTCAAAACATGTGGCCGAATCACGTGTAATATTGCATTACTATAGGAGATGCCTGTCCTGCCTGTCATTTAGGAGGAAGGAGGAGAATTCAAAAAGTGGATGTTGAAGTATGCCGTCTTCCAGTTGATTGCATTTTTTGCTGATGCCTACCTCGTCCTTGGAGAGAAGTGAGACGTAGTTACGACAATACTTCACATGTGTGGTTATTTTATCATGCGTTAGGGGACTTTTTGATCTTACCTTACAAGTCTTCGGATTTGACAGGGAAACGTAGGACGTTGAGTAATAAGTAGGGTTTGATGTTCTCCGCTCAAAATAAATGTCTTATCCCAACTGAAAGCTCTTGTTTGCTCTCATCCAGTTAAAGAAAAAGAGGTCATTGGGTTTGATATACGGAAAACTATATCTTAAGAAGGTTCTCATGTGCACCAATCAATAATGTAATCCGCACTAAAGCATACAGGAGGATATATGGGAAGTTCTGTAAGCTAAAAGTTGTAAAGCTCTTATAGGAATAACAAGCTGTCCCATGCAGGAAATGAATAATTTACCTTGTAGTCTAATGAACCAATTTGGCAAAGCTGCATTAGCTCTTTGCTGCTAACGTCTGGTCTGATATTGATGGAAAATGATAGTATGTAAAATATGTACCAAGAAAGCCACCTAGTTTAGTCGCGACAGATATGATTAAATAGGAAGAACAATTAGATGATACTTTCAATAAGCGAATGTCTCACTTTCTCCTCATAACAAAAACAAAGCCAACTCGAAAAGTTTTCCTGTTCATCAAGAAAGTTTTTTCATGCCTGACTGAGTGAATTAAGCAGGAATAAAACGGAGCGAGAAGGCTAAATAAGAGGGAAAAAGTGAGAGTCGACTAAATATGGAATTTATTGTTCGTCCACATGTGCTCTTGATCTCGTTTTCTCCTCAAGAACAAGACAAGGAAAGGTAAGGGAAACTGGAATCTGGCGAGTTATAAAGAAAAAAACTTAATACTACCAGTGACTAGACAAAGTCTCCAACTTTTGTTTTCATCGTCTTTCCTCTCTCCTGCTAATAATTCCACTCATCTAGAGAACAGTTGCTTGCACGCGGCCACAGACACGTTTACGCCTTTTCTCCCTTTGAGAAAATAGAGGCAACAGTTCTTTTCTATACCCAGAAGCCATACAACTTACAAGGAGAACGACGGAGTAATAAAGAATGAGAAGTAATAGAACGGTGTGGGGTAGGAGCAGCTTGGCAGAAAATATATTTCTGAGAAAAAAAAAAACTTTTTTCTCATATTATTATATCCCATTTCAAAAAGAATGCACATCAAACCAAGACCAACAGAGTAGACTGCACGTTCCCCAAAGTTTCTCACGTCACCAGGTCCAAACAAGGAGGACGAAAGATCTGTTTCTAGTTTACTTTGTACTTTGCGATTTCAAGGAAATTTTACACAAAAAAGATTAGGAATTCTAGAAGCAAAAATGATATACATGGGTGTAAGCAGAGGAAAAGCAAAAGAGAGTACTAAAGCATACGTTTGTTTAGCTTGCAGAGGAGGAAAAGCGAACAAAAAAAGGGTTCGGGTGTTGGTGAGATTTTCACTATAAAATTATATTCATACGTTTGGCATGGATTAGAAGAGAAAACTGGTAAAGCTTGTTTACTCCAGGAAGTAAATAAGGAGTAGGAGGAAAAGTGAAAGCACTTACTATTTCGTTACGCATATCCGGTGTTAGAAAAAAAACTGAGCATACGATGCGATGAGTTTTCATAAACTTTCACTAAAAGAAAAAACATACACCACTGTGAACCAGAAGTTATAGTGCTTTCAAGCTAAAAACCCAAGCTACATACTAAATTTATCATTACTACTTTCTAGCTTACTTGCCTCGCAGTACATTACAAGTTTTTGGGGAAAGTCTCCTGTACACCCAGATATATAGAAAACCAGGGATTTTAGAATCGAGCCGAGAGTAAGTAAAAGTAAAGTCTGAGAATGATTTTATGATTCTTTTCAACTTTGTCGGAGAGGAACCATATGCAATGCAACTCGAGCATTTTTTCCCTTCTTCTTTCCTCCTCTAACTTTTACTTCATCTTTGACTTGATGCTCTATAACATAACACTCTAGTCAAGTCCTAACACTGGGAAAACGGGATGTACTTGGGTGAGCATGAAAGGTTGGTTGGCTGCTTCGTACATTTTTACACACTGCTCTGCTCTCAAGGAATACATAAAAGAAGGAAATTGGCCAATGTTTGCTTTTTCCAGAGAAAACATATGGAAAGTAAGCAGTTTTTTCTCCTGTAGTTGGCCAAAGAGCAATGGAAAGGGAGAGAGAGAGAGCACAACAACAAAAAATTAGCATTCTGTAGAGCATTGAATTGAATAGAAAAAGGTCTGTACGAGTCTAATAATAATAATCTAAAAGTGGAAAGCTGGGAGCAATATTGAGAAAAATAATGCTTGATTTTAAAGAAACCATTTGAACTCTCTAGTTTACCCTTTTTCCACGAAATAAGCTCAAATAACAAAAAAGAATAGTTGAAGGTTATACTCTTATTTATATATCACTAGAATCACTGGAGAATTCATGTTTTTCTCTAGAACTGTAAAAATGAACGGATATACTTATCATGAGAATTGTGGAACAGTTACGTTTTCACAAAAGCTTAGGTTCTTGTCGACAATCACGACTTTTCCCAGAAAGAAAGGAAGGCATTGTGCGTAAGACGGGAATGACTCTTTTTGCCTCTGCAATGCTCCAAACGCAATATGGCAAGTAGAGGTTGATCATACATTTTGGAAGACAGAGCAAGTTATATTTTGTATTTATTTTTCATGGTGGATATAAAGTAGAAAACAATTGGGCTACATTTACGCTTTAGCATGCATTAGGGATCTCTTTTGTTTGCTCATGAGCTTTCTGTTGCGTTTCCTCAATGATATTTACTACCAGCTTTTTGGTGATGATGAAGATTATATTACACAATGTTTGAACATGAAACTGGTCTCTGGAAAAAATACTTTGGAGAAAGCTAAATGCTAAAAAGGAAAAGTTCTCTGGAGGCTTGTTTTTAACTGCGATTCCATGCGTGCAGCTACCACTAGGTTGACACGATTTCCAGAATATGATACACTCGCAAGGGGTGCTTAAATGACAAAAATATGTGCACTATTTAGGATTGTTTGTTTGTTTGCTTAGAAGTAATGTGCTGTTGTGTAGGTCCTTTTGGTATGAAGGGGTAATGCTTATTTATAAATGTACTTTGAACTGAGGGATGGTTTGGTGTGTGTGGTGATTGCAAAAAGTAATTTTCAACTACATAATATAAAAAGTAAAATGTTCATTATGTGAATAGGATTGCAAAGTGTAAAACCACATAAAAGCCATAAATTTCCACTACTTTTTGCACTTAATGGGCATTTTATCTAGTAGTTTTCACTTTAATTCTGTGATTGATTGTAAGCACAGAAATTTACAAACATTTCGATTTCGTATTTACGAAAAAATAACAGTAAGTTTCACCACACAAGGCAATAAACCGCATTAAGACTGGTGGACATTTAATTGATGTTAACATAACGATGTGTGAATGGCAGTTTTGATAACGAGGCAATTTAAAATTACATTACAATTTTAACTGCTTTTACTTTATCGGGATGTGACAATGTCTAGAGCTGAAAGTTTGAAAATCAATAAAAAGCATGATAACTTTCCAAAGACTTATCAGTTCTCATTGACACAAGATGAAATAAATCATCCAGAAATTGCTTTTCCGCCCATCACGACGTTCCAAAACGCAGTTAGCAAACGGCTATGCATATTACATCAACATCAACACAGCTATCCACCTATATATGCTCCTTTGTCAAGCCTTAGAAACATTTCACTAGACAGAGCCCGCCAAGATACCAGCAGGTAAAGTTAAGATTTTTTTCTGAAAAAGAGAAAAATGAAAACACGGATTCTGGAATTTCCCCTGTGTCGAGCTTTCTTCATTCCTTTTACAAGATGACTGTTTTCAGAGATATCTTCTCCGCTGACTGAGTTGTCTCGTCATTTGAAAATGTTTTTTGTACATGTGTAAGTAAGTAGTCTGGGAGCTCCTAGTCCTACTAAACTTGTTATATTTTATTTCTTATACTGACATATATATGCTTCCAACTTCATCTTCCTCTGGAAGATATTATTGTGAGAAGGTTTTATTTGCCAGCTCGTTTTTATTACCAACATAACATGTAACATGATCCCGG
Source organism: Sinodicranocentrus sp. ZH6 (assembly GCA_027743935.1). Lineage (NCBI taxonomy): Eukaryota > Metazoa > Arthropoda > Collembola > Entomobryomorpha > Entomobryidae > Sinodicranocentrus > Sinodicranocentrus sp. ZH6. The sequence goes on from JAHZNA010002445.1 coordinate 6,926, forward strand.
TTAAACATGCGTATAATGTTTAACAAGAAAAGCAAGTAAGTAAACCAAATGCTGGGGAATCTTTGAGAGAGGGAAAAACCAAGAAGGAAGATGAAATAAATGGAATCAAGAAACTTTCTCCTTTTTCTCCATCTTATACTTTTGTTTATACTGCTACATATATTTCTATATGTTTAAATTTCACTATAGACATATTCATCTGTACTCCAACCCAAGAACCATTCTATGCTCATACAGTTAAAAAAGGTGATGCTGGCATAAATAGAAAAAAAATCTAGAAAAGGAGCATATCCCTTAAAAGGAAAACGTACAGAGAAGATGCACCCAGGATTGTAAAATATAAGAGACTTTTGAGTGGATGAGTGAAAGGAGGAAAGTCTCTACAAAAGTATGTACACACATTTTGTCGACTCGTTTCTCAAAAAATAAGTATTCGAGTTGCATGCATTTATTTTTCTTGTATTCCCATCTCTGACTGATTCTTTAAAGACGTTGTGGTGAAGGTGGAAGAGTGAGGAGAGAAAAGTATATATTTTTTTCTCTTTTCCTCTTTTGAATCTTTAATGATCCGAGGGAACTTTCTCCGGTTTTCTGCTTCAATGCGTCTTGCCAAACGTTAAGTGGGATGAACGCTAAGTAAAAAATACATTGGGACTGAACGACTTGGAGGATAGGACGTAGTAACTCTGATTATAAACATACACATGGAAAATGGGTACGGCTATAGTCACATCTTCCTAGACTATATGAACAAGGGTGTGTGGATGTGAATGAATGATGTTTTTAGAGACAGAAAAAAAATTCAAGTTAAATCACTAGTCGTCGTGATATGTCTCCTAAAAAAAGTATAAAAAAATCTAGAAATTCGTCTCGTCCCTACTTAATATTATTCTAGTCTGGAGATACACAGGCATGTCATGTGAGCATGGAGTAATGTGTGTATTTATTTTCTTCCTTCCGTCTTCGCCTCAAAGCACATTAAACATTTACAAGGGGGAACGCACGACAAAGGATATGATAGCTTGGGTGATCCTTTGCTTGGAGGGTGTTGAAATAGATTTTTTCTCATTTCTCGTTCAGGGAAAAGAGCTTGGAGGAAAAGAAGTCTTGAGGGAAACCGCAGCTGCACGGGGAAAGTGCAAAAAAATGAGACTGAATGCTGGAGATGTCACATTGATAATAGGAAAGAAGTGACAGTGCGACATATTATTTATTTGTGATGTTGAGAATGATTTGTGTCGAGAGAAAGTGTTAGTATGTCGTAAGGAATGGAAAGACTAGAAAAAATTGGAGGATTGTGTAGAGCGAGATAAAGGAAGAAAGTGTAGGGTTGTGAGACGGAATCGATAAATTACCTGGGTACAGCGAAACTTACACGCTAATATCTTGAAATTAAGCAATATTATGAATATATCATTTTTCCACTTCTGCTTTCTATTATTTACACTTAAACTATAAGTAAGTGGAGTTTAGCATATATGTTGCCAACATGTGATGGATTTTGTTGTACAAATAAACCTAACGTTATTCTTAGAGAGTTTCGAACTTGTGGCAGAATTGAGTGATTGGACAAGATCTATTATTCTCGGTTGAGTTAATTGCTTCAATTATAATATCAGTCTATGACGGTGTGACAAAACAGGGCATACTATTCGCAATCCAGTTTGAACACCTGATTGACTATAAATAGAAGTTACGAGAGATAAATAGATTTGTTTTCCTATTTCGAGGACCGACTAACTAGACACGAATGGATCAATAAATCTACTTTCCTCAGTTCAAATTTATTTTTCATACTTCCGTTTTCAGAAAGTAACAAGGTAACTCGTATCATAAAGCTGGTAAGGTTTTAGCGTTTTGGTTATGTTCCTGTGAAGTTATCCCTTATCCATATAACCAGCATTGTAGAATACAAGTATTTCAAATTTCAATTGTGATAAAGTTCCTTCCAAAGTGAAAACCTTGAACTGAAAATAAGTGTAGCATAAACAAAAACACCTTTATGTTTTCAAGAGTAATTTTGCTCACCATTTATTTTAGTTTACAACTGCATTTCATTCCAGCAATCCCATAAAACTGCATTGAGCACAGTACAGATTCAAGGAATGCGTTAAATGTCCTTGAGAGCAGGGCCATACACATTGGCTGGCTTCATTATCATGCTAATAATCATTTTAGACGGGAAGCGCTAAGCAAACGACTTCATTTAACCAACTTTTAAGGAGATGAGGCGAGACATTTTTTCACTTTTATTCTCTTCCCTAAACTGCTTTATTACTCTAGCTCTGTATAATATCCCATTTACTGTACCATCCATCTTTTTTAATATTATGATTACTGCACTCTGCACTTTTTTTTACAGAATCGACAGTCCTCAGAGGAATGCACAATCCACGTAAAACTTTCCATCGTTAGTGAGAGGATGGTGCCAACAATCCAGAAAATGAATCTGGAAGAGAGCACTATCTCTTTTCTCTCTGTAATGATACAAATAAAATAGGAATGGAAAAGGGTATAAAAGCAGACGAGAAAACATTGCCCGCACCACTTTTCTTTTTTCCTCCTTTCTCTGATCTTTATTTCCTCTGCATCAATTCAAATAGAAAGTGAAGGGAAAAGGGTAAGCATCTCTTCTCAACTTCTTGAGGCTTAATGACTTGTGTTACCCATTCACTCCGTCACTCACTCACCAGCAACAAGGGTCCAACTCATTTGACTTCATCTCATGAAAACTCTTCCTTTTTTATTCTCCTCATCCTCTTTCCATTCCTTGTTAGAGCTCATTAATTCAAGAGGTTTTATCTCTCAAAAGGAAAAAAATATTCCACTTGCATAGTCCAAGGTACAAATGCACGTGGCACTATGCTAGCTATGCAGTTTGAATCAATATGCAATGCAATATATGGGCCTACCTTTGAAGCACACGCACGTAAAAGTTTCCCATCCCTCATTTTTCTTCTTCCTCCTTTTCTCTTTACTACTTCAATTTAAACAAAAGTTTCACTTTCTTCATTTCGAATTGGGAACGATGGAAAAGAAGGGTTCTTAAAAAAAGTATAATGTTATTACAAGAACTAGGGGCGGTTATCTGAAGAGATGAATGAGGGGAGCTGGATGTTAAGGTTGATTCGGATTTATACTCTTCTTATATGTAACTCTTTAGCTTGCATTTTAAATGAGGTTTATGATTGAGCTCAAATAAAAGCTAGGGAACCGGAAAGCACCCCAAAAAAGAAAAGGACCATCTTATTGCTAATCAAGCAGGATTGGATTCCGGATCATCATCTGTAAAGAATAATCTTAGCATTGTGGAAAGGGATTCTTTTAATAATACCCGTTAGAATTTTTCATCCTGTGCATAAGTTTCTTTGGAAAAAAAGTTTCTGTAATGTAGCTTTGATATTAAAGAAAGCCCATGTTTGCACTTCTTGTTTGGAGCAGAGTTTGTAAACGCTTATGTAAATTTATAATTTATTTTAGTGCCGTACACAAGACGTTGATAGAATAAAAGGAACTTTGTTTTTTTCTCTCTGGAGCTAGTGCCTATGTTTTGAAACATTAAGAAAGGGAAACTACGTATTAGTTTACCTGTAAATTGGACGCCCCAAGTCTTCCCTGTACCAAAGCACAAGGATTACGTCATCTGTAGGGTTGTGCGGCTCGGGAAGGGAAATATCACAAGGAAGATTGGCGGTCCCCTTTTCCACGGAGTGAACTTCTGACATTGGAACTGAAATTAAGTTTCAAATGTACATATATTTCATTAGGATGGATTGAAATTATAGAGATATATGGTATTATTATAAAATAAAGCAGGGAAGCAATCAAAAATTTATCACATGCACATTAATTTTTCAACTCAGTAAATTTATTTTTTTAACGTATCACAGTTTCCAGTGAATCATTTCACCAGTGAATATGCATCTCCTTAAAACTCACTGTTTGTTCAACTAATGCAAGGTCGATTGCCATTCTCCTCGAGAAATAGCGAATGTACAATGTTTGTATTCCCTAAATTGTTTGGATACTACTGGGAGGTTTTAATAACCCTCATCTGCATGAGTAAGTAACTACATAACAATATATATTAGAGGAAACATACATGCATACGTAGATATGTATATTTGTTGAGAATATACACTCTGGAGTAGAGATGAGGGCGAAAAGGAAAGAAAAAACTACGTGGAAACCCAAGGACAAATGTATAAGTAACAAAATATGCGTGAACTTCAAGGTTGTCCAATATTTAGCTAAGGGAAATAATTATATGACCTAGCATAAGTCACAAGCAAAATCAAAAGGTTTACTGGACCGTGATCCTTTTCGAGTTGAGATATTTCGCTCAAATTCACAAACGCAACAGAGCTCGCATCACACAGTGTATCCATCTCTTACAAAGTCAACGATGCATAAAGTGAGGAGAGGTTTTGTAATGTGTAACTTGCAAAAACAAACTATTTTCCAGGATATCTTACGCACCATAGCAGTCATTGCGCCACTCATTAGTGTTTTGAAAGAGTGGAAGAGTTGTGTCCCATGTTTAAAAATATTTCACAGAATAGAAAAAGATAGCAACGCACGTACACCATATCAAATTTTGGGAACAAGGTCACTGGTCTATAAAAGAAATATAATTGAGTTGACGCAACTAAAGTAGAGCTTGATGATAGTGAGAAGGGTTCTGTGAAATCCGAACAGAGATCTTTAAAGTATATGGCTGAAAGAGTCATGCATGAATACCTAAAAACATTGTCTGTCTCAAAATAAAATCTCTTTCATTACACTAACTAACGTTAAGTTCCATTTGACCTCGTTACGGTATAAGGCCCCATTTACAATTCCTATCGTTATATAACTTTTAAATACCTGATTTTCCTGTCAACTTAAAGTCAATGTTGTAATATGATATTTTTAAAGGAAGGCATTTAGCTGGTGACGAAAAGGAAAAAGACATTTGGTAGGCCGTTTGCATAATGTAAATATCACTATTTCGTGGCTTTGTTGCATTAAATCCATTTCACTTCCCAACCCTCCCTACATATACATTCATAATAATGTAATAGTTTTGTCAAGCATGAGTGGATCTTCTATTGTGTTCTTCCATTCGAGAAAATGCTAGCTTTCCCAGATTTTACAATGTATAGCCTTGCACCATTCCATAAAACGCAACTGCTCTTTAAATGGCCGCTGTCCTCTTCGCTACACATGGGAAGGTCATCATTTTTCGTACAGGCTATATAACATACATATCAATATAGAAGGGCTATTGTAGGTCATAGAGATTTACTTTTATGTCTTCATAACTGTCAGACTTTTTAAAATTCAACATAAAATTCAAGGTTTATTCTTAGACAAAGGGAGGCACCATGCATGATGCAGAAGAACCCGCAGTCATTATCATGGCTCATTCACAAGTCACAAAGTCAAAAACCACTTTGTCAGTGGGGGGGTACGAACAGTGGGAGATTTTTAATGAAGTGCTGCACCGCGAAACTTTCTGCGGTCAAGTGTCTAACTCGATGTAACTGCTTTGTACAACGTCCTCAAGGTCATAATGAGAACGTTCTTTATAATTAGGTTTTAAATCGATATTCACAATTATATGCATTCGGTTAATAAAACTAATTAAATTTTGTACATGGTATAATTAATAGTTATCAGCTTGTTTTCAGATTACCACGTTATTGGAAGTTTCTACGATAGCTTTTTTTTGTAAGCAAAGGGAGGAAGAATATATTTGGGAGAAGATGTTACGTAAACTTTATAATTAAATTATTCGAGCTGTCTTGCAACCCTGATTAATTAAGGAAGAAAAAACCCAAAACTGAGCTTGCTCAAGTGTACACTTTCACCTCGAAAATTTTTGTTTGCAAGAGATGGATGAGGATGTGGTAGTTTCTCATGGAAAATTTTGGAATTTTTCTAAATGATAAAAAGTGACAAAGTCAACATATACATAAGCATATATATAAAACACACAAGAGCCTAAAGAGTCGAGTTTGTTTACCGTGCAGATATTACGCACGACACTACTTATGATAAAGGAGATAACGTGTTATATATCTTGTGCAAGTAGCTTGAAGGGGAAATGTTGACGTATATAGGGAAATGTTTGCTTAATAATTCCCCCGGTTGACTTTTACTTTGTATATCTCTACTCCCTTCTTCATCTCTCAGAGATATTATGCATTGTACATATCTGAACTCGGTTAAAATTACTGGTGGCCACGTTATACCTTCCGGTCTCCTTGAAAAGTTTGATATTCTGAGGTTCCATGCTGGTGAAAAGAAAATGAGCAGAATATCCGTGAAAAGCTCTCGTATACATATATATCATAGTGAAAGTATAACTTTTTAAGAACAATAAGTGGTATGAGCATGTGCACCACTTTCTCCTCTGTTTACAGCATTTTGCAAACTTTTTAATGAGACAACCATCACATCATAGAGAAGAGGAAAAAGTAGTACATGGCGGAAAAACATGTACGCATATATCTACAATGGGAAAGTTTAAAACATTGAATGTAATAAACAGTACCATTTCCACCAGTTTACGTAACTTATATGGGAAAATAACGAGGACGGAGTGGGAAAGCTTATCGCACATTTCTCTCATGTAAAATTTCTTATTGCTATTATTAGCCTTTCTCTCTTCCTTTGAGAAATGGCGTATATATACCTTACTATTTTTTTGTTTGAGACGACGAGCATTTTGCAACTTTTTCACACATTTTTACATCCCCAAATGGGAAACACACACACCCCTAATACAAAATGGTACGACTTCAAATTAAAAAACTGTAAAACTTTACCCCATAATTTTTACGTTCCTTGACTTGTGAAAAGGGAATAAACTTGTTTGAAGAGAGAGAAAGGCTAGAAGAATCTTGGCTTTCGTAACTTGCTTTCACTACTTTTCTTCTTCTTTGATTATACTCGGGTCGGGATATATGTGTATTCACAAAAATTTATATACAACATAGAAGAAGGTCCAAGTGAAAGTGAGTGTGGCAACGAACAACTGATAATCTCTCTAGTTGCCAAATATCACCGTGAACAATAATTCACAAAAGTTAGTCAAGAACTAGAAGGGGAGTCAAGGAAGAAATATTATTGTGAGACTTTTGGCTTTTTTACGAACTTGTTTTTTTAAAAGTATAGATAGGTGTGTGTGAACATAAAGGTATGTTTATATTAAATCCTATGTGCGTTGATACTTTTATATGTTCATTTAGTGCTTCAATTACTTAGATAAGTAAGAACTCTAAAATGATGACGACTTGTACGCATTTGACATTGATGGACGTTTCAACAAGAAGTAAAGGCTTTTCTTGAAGCTGTGCTAATTTTTAATTCTGCTATAAATTATTAAACAGTCCAATGAACGTTGCTGGTAAATTAAAAACTGTTTGGGAATCCCATAATTATTTATTTATTTGGGACAATTTTATAATTAAAACCTTCACTAGCTTTAAATAACATATAATTAGAGTAATGGCATGTAATTTAAAATCGATAATTAGGCATTCAAATGAAACCTTCCCTATACCTTCCTTTCTCCAGGAAAATTTCCCTAAATATACAAGCGCTAACCAAATATAAAATTCCGGGCACATTTGATCGGTCACTTTTATTCATGTTTCTGCAGGCTCCACTCGTTTATTCAAGATGAAAAGAAGCGATTTAGTTGGATGTTTTTTTAACTTTTTTTCTTCCTCTCTCCCAACTTATCTCTCTTTCACATGTTATGTCATGAAAAAAGAAGAAAAAAGACTCCTTTTCGTACGCGCCTCTTATTCATCGTCTTTAGCTGAACCTTCACTTTGCCAAAGGAAGTTCAAGAGGGAATAAAAGAGTTTGAAAATAAAACGTGGCCAGTTGAACAGGAGTCCCAGTACCGGAAAGATAAGTTACCTATTCTGAGTTTTTCCCTTCTTTTCTTCCACTCACAATATATTCAAGTTGCACTGGGATGTGTTTGAATGCCCTGAAGAAAGCTCAGGCTAGAACTTTTACTTCCAGTGGTAATATAAACAAGATGGGAAAGAGGGATAGCTTCAAGACTACATGCAACATGCAACAAAGATAAGTTTTTTTACAGAGAGAAACATTTTTCTCTCCTAAAAACGTGTTCTTTTCCAGAAAAAAGCCTTTAGTATGAACCATACTACTTTACAAAGTCGCACCCCAGAAGATGATACCATACTAGTTTACCTTGATATGGAGCATCCATCGGGAGAAGAATATTTAACGAAGGATACATGATGCATTATGTGGGTATGTATATCTCAAAGTTTAAAGGGATAGAGCATGAACTCACAATGTTAAAAAGCATTTCTATCAAGTACTCAATAGACTGGCAATTTTTTGATAGCATACACTTTACCTTCTAACAGATTTCCTAAGAAAAAAGATAGTGTACAAGTGAATTCAAAAGGTTCATACATTTTACTCTATTGGTAAATACACAAGGGCTGTGAGTGTGTGTGTGTGTGTATTAGAGAAAGAAAACCCTTCTCCCGTTTTCTTTTTCAGAAAATATATAAAGAAACGATTCTTTTCATCTTGAGTAAAAAAAATAAATGTGTATAAGATGCTGGTACACACTTTTTTATACAGTATCCAGCCCGCCAGCTGGATTACGTTTATATGCTACATAACGTCATAGTCATGTCATGTCTGTGGAATTACGAGTGTGTGCGTAGTGCGTAAACATGCCGGCTCTTGAGGCATTTCCTCTAAAGTTTAAGATTTCCTTTTCTCCAATTTCTCCTAGCCCTGGTATTTCACCAGTGGGAAATATACCGTGTAATTTTTGGTTTACGTTTATCATAAATTTTCTTTCTCAGCTGCTTTTCACTTTGCTCAGTGTTCGTATCAAGTTTATGGTGGGGTTCATATTTACGAGATAAATTATAATTTATTGCTCAAAATTAAATAGATCTTATCTGCAGCGTGGTATCCTGCGCCAAAAACGCAGGATTGATTATAAAGAATAATTCCAGTTTTTTTAGCCTTTTGCTACCATTCTGTACTTTTAACAGTTTGGAAAATGATTTTAATCAAGTTAGAGAGGGAACAAAAACCTGGAGTAGATTTTCCAGGAAGAATCAAGAAAAGGACATGTTCCCAAACTGGAATATCAGAATACACAGACACACACACACACGAAAAGTGAGTAAACTCATTGAGGTAATCCAATGTGAAGTGGGGAAATGCGCCACTAATCTAAACCATCTGCTGGAATCCTCTGTAGATCTCTCCTTGTCGCGTCTCCACTCACTTTATAGAAACCACAAAAGAAGTTGAGCTCTCCACACATAAGTATATATGTTTGCTTCCAAGAGTCGTTAACTAGAGTACAAACACACGCGCGTAAAAAAAACTTAAGAATGTCTCCACATCTCTTGCAGACATTCATCCTCCTTCTTTTATAGATAATCCGAAGATTATACAGATAGCAGTGGTTATATATGGATGTCTTATGTATATTTTATCTATTCAGACGAAAGCACATCTACAAAAGATGTGTACATACATTCGTGCTTTCTTTGAGACCAACTACTTATTACAGCTGTCTACCTATCTCCGCTGCTAACCAAACAGACGAGTGTGTACTTTATCCATTAAGAGCTTCCCTACAAAACCGCTCTCAATTCCCTTGAGGGCTAGCGTTGTGCACATATTTATGTGGAAAGGTACTTAAAAAATAGGTATACTTATCTTCCATCCTTATACAACATGAGATTGAGATGGGAAACCAATCCAACTAATGTCATTAGAAATCAGGACAAACAAGCATAAAGAATGAACGAGCTGGGATATTGCTGGGGATAATTATTGGACGAGATAATCAATAATCGTTAAAGATTTCTCAGACATAGGGAGCTATACCATATGGACGAGAGTAAAGTCAGCAAATGCGTCATTCCCGTCATTACCCATTTACGCTGCTAACTTGAAAGACGAGGAAATGGGCTCTTTCGTACTGTGATCTTTGAATTGAAGTAGTTCCATAGAATTGGAAAGGAGTTCAATGCAAAATTCAAATTCCACCATATGTTTCATCTTCTCCCTTTTCGCAATAGCCCACCCAAGTTCCGTTTATTACCTTCCAGGGTCAGAATTACTCGGCCAAGAGAGTCAAAGGGCTCTCATATCAGACTTGGAGGATGTGGAGTAAATTTTAATGACTTCAAATAGGACACACACAGTCCATTACTCTGTATTATGGCTGGATTGGCTCGTCTCAAAAACAGGCTGTACACACTAGAACCCCTGTAAAGGGACCTGCAACACGTTTTCCTTCGATTCTTTGGAATATTTTCAAAGGGAATGCAATTAGCCTAACATGAGCTGAGAGTATCTCTTGAAATGATTTTCATTGGATGAAAAACATGATGCACTCCTTGTGTCCCTCTGAACTCACAAAAGAAAAAGAGTTCAATCTATTTTTCACGTTTGGTTGATCAAAGCGAACAAGTCCATTGCGGTACAAACGAAGCAGAGAAAAAATGGAACAAGTGCCATCATCATCATCATCATAGACCATGGAGAGAAGGCATAGTCTGGATGAAAATGTTACTGATAACACCATATCTCCCGAGACGACTTTTTATATTCATACAATTTCCAACATTCACTCTTGTGGTACAATGTAAATCAACTTGTGTACGTGGATTTTTTCGCCTTTGCATAAAACTCTCGTTCCTTCTTTTTGTCTTGGATTGCATGATTCTTGGAAGGGAAAAATATAACTTTCTTTTTTATTTCCGCAGACAAGGACACAAGTCTATAATATTCCCGACACGACGCGTACACGAAATGGCATGCTTGTTCTTACTAAAAAACACACTCGATCCCACTTATATTGCTAGCATGGGACATCGTAAAAGGTAACGACAGAGATGACGATGGGAAATGCGAAGATAGTGAAGCTAACACAAAAAAGTTAGAAAGCCAAGTTTACATATGCATGTAATAAACGTACTTTCCTTTCATTTCTCTTTATGACCATACACGAGCTGTTTTTTCTTCCTCTCCTGTGAAGAAAGTGCATTTTTCGATCATATTATGCATGCTTGCATTTCCCATCATCTTATCCATCAGTTTTTCTTACACATTCGGATAATGCATTTGACTGGAGTGGAAAATGGAGATGAGAAAAAAAGGATAATTCCAAGAGTGAAAGCTAACGGGAGAAGAAAATGTAGTTGAGTATTGTCGTTGCGTAGTTTTCCTCCATAAAAAACCCTGTTTTTTTGTCATACATCCTCTCACGCAACGCTTAAAAGTTATGCGAGACTTGAAAACCTTGATGCATTTCTTGATATAAGATTTCTTGTGGTGAACATGCATAAGCAGTAAAATACTATAAGTGGATAAACACAATGTATTCATGTAATTTGAGAGTGTGCATGGGATGTATTTATATGGAGAGAAAAGCATATTGCTGCATTCTTTCTCCAGAATACTATTCCCTAGACGCTTTCTCCTCTTTCTAAACATCAGACTTCTCCTCTTTCCTCTATTTCGTGGTTTCCAGTTTACTGCATCCTGCGTACTTCACTCAACCACAACAAATAATGTGCATTAAATGTACATACGTTTTCATCTAGTTTCTTCCGCCAAGCACGCACATTATTGAGTTTTCCATCTTTATTTTATATACTGCCAGTGGTCTGCTTTTGCTGAATCCTATTTTGAGACTACCATAAATTTTCAAAGTGACATTGGAGAAATGTTGGAATAGTTGGAATTTCATAGGAAAAGTGTACACCCTCGAGTGATACATTGCAGTTGCACTTTCCCTCTTAGTAAATCCTTCCGCTCATATTAGCCTCCCTTTTGATCCTTTCCCTGGTCTCGACATAGCTTAGAGTGTAAGTCCGTTTGAGAATCTTTGACAAATAAATACAAACAGGAGGAAGGAAACCCGTTCTTGAGAATGGGATTGTGCTTTATGACGTGGTTAAGGAAGGAGTTAAAGCTTTTCTCCTTGTTTACTCAAGTTCACTGAGGAAACCACATCAAACTCTAGCCAACTCTTTTTTCACGTATATCCTCCGGTATTTATAATTTCAAGGTATAAATCATCATTTTTGGTCTTCCCACTTCGACATGAGAATCCCTTTGAAAATTATATTTGCCTTTATTCTTCTTCCCCCATCGAGGAGAAAAGTCAGTGTGGAGTGGTGCGTGCTTTTGGAGTATTGACATTTGCAGGAAGTGGAAACATCAAAGTGGCATATGTACAAAGAATATTTTTACATGAGAAATGATACATGAAGTCCTTTATACGGCTAGCAGCTTTAGTACTTTTTGTATTGTTGCCCTTTTTTACAGAAAATCTGTTGGGTAAATTACGAGAAAGTATCAAAGAATTTAATAAACTAGACTCCGTTCAGCTCATTTTACACGGGTTCTGAGATAATTGCAAATATCATTAAAAATTTCTCAGTATTTCCGTACATATAGTAGGCTTGCAGTATAATGATATAAAAATGATTTATTCCCCGCAAAGGCAACTTTTCATGCAGTTTCTGGAAATGATTGTCATGATTATAAGATCTAACTGTGTACGTTGTGCGGGTTAATCATTTTGCGTTAAAATATATGAAAAACGTATTCGAGTTTCCAACCACTCGGGGAAGTGAACTGGCTCCATTTTGGTTTTGAAGTAAATTTGATTCATTACGATAACAAGATTGAGCAGAAGCGTTTCTAAAGATGTGTAGCCCATTACTGAGAAAATAAAATTCAACTCTACCGATTGGGAAATTGACTTCTGACAATTCATTACTTTATTATATGAAGAATCATTAAAACTAGGGAAGAGCTAGGAAAACTCATTATAAAACACAAGGCACATTACTTTAGCGATATCATTTATAGCTGTCGAGAGAGAAAATCAAGTTGAATTCTTCCTTTTTAGCATATGTGCTCGCACAAAATCTTCACTTTCCCCCCACCCCAGATGCCACAGTATCATAAAATATGTTTGATTTTATGCACGTGCTTAACCAGTTCGATCTGAATTTAATGAGCCTTTGACCAACTCCTACCATCTTTTTCATCTATAGCATCTCTAAGAGATGAAGTGAGACAAGAAGAGACGAGACTATTTCATTGGAAAAAAGTATTCTCCTAACAAAACGCTTATCTTTTTCCTTTTATTCTAGAGCAAAGTGCTACACAAGCAGCTTACGTAATTCTCCAGCAATCATCCCCATATTTTTGTCAACTAAAAGGTTGAACTATACTCAAACAAGTTTTCTTTCTTTTACACAATCTATTTCCATTTCTCATCCTCATCACCAACATCCCTTAACAAGTTTTTCCCTTGAAAATAGCATTAAAAAAGTTAGCCAGTCAAAAAATATTGTTCGTATGCAGAACGAAATATAGGGATGTGTAGAAGATTAGGTAGATGTAAGCAAACCATTTTCTGGACTTTCACTTTGAGATGTACAAACTTTAAAGTTTTAACCTTTTGATAAGACTCGTAAAAAGATCCTCTCCCAAACATTTCCCATTACCTCTGTCCTTAACTGTCACATTACGATCTTCACAGAGAGACTCAAGTGGAACAGGAGTGGTGCAGTACTCATATAAGAATACATACAACTCTTCCTGTAACCAAGCCCAATTCCAATTGTCCACAAGCAGACGCTAAACGTTGACTATGTGTGAATGCAGAGAGAAAAACTAGCTTTGTAAGAAAATGGAAGAAGTTCACAGAAAAAAGAAAGGTTTGCCAACAAATCTGTTAGTGAAAAGTGAAAATAGGGCCGGAAAACTTTCCATCTGTACTTATTTCCATTCTGTAGGAAAATTACGTGTAGGTTGGAGCGAGAAAGAAAAGCCTCTTTGAAAGATACAAGGTTACCTCTTCGTTCTTGGTACACATGTCATGTCTAATTTTATTTTAGCTAAGCTCTCGTGATCTACATCTCTGTAGGAAGAGTGGTTTGGTGTGGTTCTCGGTATAAAAAAAGTTTTAAGTTGGGCTAACTAGCTAAAAACGATTTCCACACAACACTTTTATTGCATTATATAGATCAGTTTCATGAAACAAAGACGACTAGTTTCCACTTATCAGAAGGCTTCTCCACACACCATCGTCACTTGTATTAAGTAGTTTGGAGATGGTGGCGGTGGCCTTCTTGGAAATAAACGAGGAGAGTGAGAGAACCGAAGCGTGTCCTTTAGCTACCCTCACTGCTTATTATCTCATCGACTCCCTCTCCTCATTCCATTAATGGAACATATGAAATTAGATAATTGCAACTTGCACAAGTGAAAAGGACAAGGGGAGACAATGTACAAGAGAAATTTAAGTTGAGCTATCCATATAAAATATTGATCTAGTTCAAACTACTGGACGTTGTGTGGGGTTGTGAAAGTAAGAGAATTAGTATCTGTGTCGCGCCATGTAGTTCCATGCGTCGTTATCTCTTTTCATTCCACTCGAGAGCTGAGCCCTTGACTGGATTGTACTTCAGTTTCATTTCTGATGGGAACTCTCAAGTTACGCTTAGATCCTTATCAAATTGTCTTTCTCTTATTCACAGAGAGTGTTGTGGATGCGTGTGTGGAGTGTGGAGAATGGGTATAAACTTGCTCTGCGAGCACAGAGATGAAGCTATGTTAATGATAGAAAGAGGAGGGAAAGACAAGGTGGTTTTAACCATTATCACAACATGAGTCATAGGTTTGGAATTTGGAATGCTATTCGACCCCCAAAAAAATCCGCAGTTTCAATAAGCTACGTATAAACTTTACTTGAACATGTTTGTATACTTTAAGCCATAATGCTGTATTCTTGTTAAATTACTTCTGCAGAAATACCGATGACTAGATAGATAGAGAGGGTGAATGTGTTTGAAAGTGCATTATCCTGATTAACAAGAAGGCGGTCACAAAATGTGATAGATTTTTTGTCTTAAAACATTCTGATAGAGAATTGTCGAACTAATTAGCTCCATTGTTTGTGAAGTCAAAAATCCAACGGTTGAACTCTTTGAACTAATTTTGTATTCTAGCCTTCCAGCAAGTACCTTATAGCCATAGCCTTCAGTCTACATTAGCGAATTTCCTAAAAAAAAGATTGTCTATTTTTAGATATCTCGCTGTATACGGCTAGAATCGATAATATGAGTCTACTAGGTCTAGAAAAACAAGGCGTGAAATTCTCGCGGTTACAAAGACAGAATTTTGTTCTTGGAGAGGTTTTCTCTCAAAGCTTGTTTTGTTTGGGAAATAGAAATAAATATGTTTTGGGCAAAGTGCTGGAAAATCCAGATATGATCGATTTATATTATAAAATGTGTCACATGGCACTGCATGTAATGTGTGATAAATACTCTATTCGTACACGATTTCCATTCTCAGGGGTGAACCTGCTGATGCAGTGTTGTTAGTTGTGAAGAACTTTCCCATTTCATCCTGTACCAAAAGAAACGAACAAAATCCAGAGTGGAGTTTGGAATGACGTGAAAGATGAAAAATGTATGAGCCACTTTCTTCACTCACTCAGAGAATGTTGAATAAACAAGAGGAAAAGAAGTTGTAGTGGTATAAGAGTGAAAGCTGAACATACAGTGCCACTTTGATTATACCAATGTTATTTTTTATTTGTGTCTGCTTTCTTGTTTATCCATTCATCCAATGAGATTTTTTCTTTGAAAAGATATGTGCATTCGTATAATATTCCATATGATATAATGTTCCTCACAACCGTACTTCTTGATGTACTCGGTTCTTCCAGATTTTCCCTATTTCCCATGTCCTCCCAAGTGGGAAGGAACACCCTGTCAGTAAATTTTGCTGTGTGAGATCATGCAAAAAATCTTTAACAGATATCCATAATATCATACAAGGTATGTGTTTATATCGGATAAAATATCATTTTTATCCTATCACGAAACCATGAAACTACTGACATGTCTGGCAATTATTTTCGTCTACGTTCCGCTTCTTTACATCAACTTCAAAACCGTCTACCGTCTACGAACGCAATACGAAACCGACAAGGTTGTAGACCACATGCAGAGCTGGAGAAATATTCATTGAATAGAAAAATTATGGTGGAAGGACATCACATCACACACGTGAATACCTCATCGACCGAGAGAAAAAGTTAGAACACTTTGCCATGCTATTTAGCAACGACAAGGAAAAAAAACGAAAAGAAAAGTTTTGTGTGTGTTTCAAGAATACAAAGTTTAGCAAAGTAGTTCACCCCAGCGTATTATTTTTCCCTGTTTTCATGAATCGTGAATATACAAAAAGCCGCTCATGCAATTTTACGATTTTTCACTA
The DNA here is from genome assembly GCA_027743935.1 of Sinodicranocentrus sp. ZH6. Classification (NCBI taxonomy): domain Eukaryota; kingdom Metazoa; phylum Arthropoda; class Collembola; order Entomobryomorpha; family Entomobryidae; genus Sinodicranocentrus; species Sinodicranocentrus sp. ZH6. The sequence goes on from JAHZNA010002445.1 coordinate 23,249, forward strand.
TTCCCCTGCAGCAATCACAATTTTTTGCAGCCTTTGTGTTTACCCCAATTACATATGACAGGTGCTCAAGATTTCTAATCTATATAGTTCAAACCTACAATACTTTCTTCAGTCACGTGATTCATGACGAATCTTGGGAAAGTAAGCGTTTGGATGTAAAAATGATAACCGTGCAAAAATATAGCTAAGCAATCATGTGACTACAATGATCTATTGATCGACTGATGAGGGAGGGATAGTCTTTTAAAAATGCAAAACGAATTGTCGCCAATGCACCTAAACTAAATACATGTTATTATAGTCTAGCCATGATTATGATCCCCCGACTATCATACAAATTGAGACCCATGCAACTCAATGACGTGTAATGGAATAGTCACCGGTTCTTTTGTGACAAAGCATAAAAAATATTATTTGTGTTGACAACTTGATATTATTCCATTGTAAACTGCTACCTTTTCAGACTTAAGTTGACAGGTCACTTTAGATGATTCACTCAAGGTGAATAAACATTAATTGAATAAAGCATGTAATAGATAGTTTACCCACACATTGAGCAACATTATCAAGTACATAGTACGCGGAATTTAAATCGATTTCCATGTCACTTCCATTTCGCAACCTTTATCCCGCGTCATTCCACGAGTGGCTTGACGGTAAGCATGAATCCTGCGTAAATATTTTATTTCTCTAGAATGTCATACATTTTGACATTTCTGACTACATGATTGGCATTATTGCGCCATTTCAATATTTATATCGGTCGCGAGGGCCGTAGCTTGCCTAACACGAGGAACAATGTCAAGTGACATTGATAATGATTTGACAATGCCCTTCAGTAAATGCCTTGAAGAGGATGCGCTCCACATCAAAGAGATGTTTATTATCCTTATAATATTCCCTCGATAAATATGTAACGATACATGTCCGGATGGATGACTAAGCTAAGGACAGAGAAAACACTTTCATTTGAAAGAATAGTACGCTCCACATCAAAGAGATGTTTATTATCCTTATAATATTCCCTCGATAAATATGTAACGATACATGTCCGGATGGATGACTAAGCTAAGGACAGAGAAAACACTTTCATTTGGAAGAATAGTCAACAACCGTGAAAAAAATATCTCAAGAGGGAAGGAGCAAAACAAAAAGATATCATATTGTTTGAACATTACCTTTAAAAGGGTATTTCCCCTGCCACCAAATTATGTCTTTTGAAATAGCTCAAATATCATCTTACAGCTTGTGTGTTTGTCATCGGCATTATGAAACGTATTATATTCGCATATAACTTTATATTATGTTCTCTAACAGATTCCTAATATATATACATGAAACTTTCCTTGTTTACAAAAACTCATATAAAGAGCCTCTTTCCCTGCAATTTCCACGTATGAACTATTATCCTCCCCTTCTGATTCTCAGCAAACGAGGAAAAAAATGTTCAAAGAACTCTTTATATGAGTTGAACAGGAGGAATGACAAAGTCATATCATGCTCTCGATATATCCTCATTTGTAATATCACAGCTCACTAGAACTCTCATTTGACGATATATTATATACATGCATACATATGAATTCCGGATATTCCCTCCACTCTGTAACAATTCAGTGGGAGAAAACTTCAATCTCGTTTTCTCTCTGTGTCTGGATGAAATTCCTTCTTTTTTGTTCAGCTCTATCAGATCACAAAGCCTTTTTGTCTCCCCTTTTTGAAAAAATGTAGTAAAATGAGCCCGGTGCTTTGTACTTTGGAAACTTATAAGAACTACAAAAGCTGCTAGACTTTTCTCTATAATTCCTTTTATACGAGAAGCACCCAAACATCACAGCCGACAAAAAAGCAGCAGGTTAAGCATCATCCTTGTCTCAATCCACAACTACACAAAAAAACTCTTTGCACTGAATGTTCGCCTCAGAGATTTGATGTTGTCTCTCTTTCTCCGAATTTTGTCATTCTCTCCTCCACGAGTTCATCGGATACTTACTCATTAGTTCCACTTGTGCAACATGAAATGCAATGGCAAAGTAAGTCTTACATTCGAAAAGTACTCGAGTATATATATATATATATATATGTGTATAAATTCTTTCATCTGTACATTGGAATAGTCAGTCACCTTCGAAGCACGCGTGGATGATGTATATTGTACATCAGCATTCATATTTTATACATCAATAGATAACAACTAGTAATCCGCTGACAACAAATGGCAACAAAACCAGACATACAACCAACCGAAAAAAAACCCATGGCCAACAAAATACTATGCACAGTATTGTAATTACTGATAGAATCAGGGATACACTCTCAATGCTAAGATAAATCAGCGAGGTTGCTAAAGACAAAAAAAAAATATTTTTTTTGCCCTCATATAAATAATAAATTTTTATTTCACTACACAATATCACATTACTGGCAATCCGAATGAGACGCTGAAACCCCATAAAAAATTCATTTCATTTTTTCCCAGCCAAGTCGCAAGTGTCCAGGATGGGAACCAAGTTTGAGAATAATTGCACCATTATAAGCAAGCGGGATCATGAATATCAGCAACTTTCCCATGAATTATAACTCCCTCTCGCACAATAACAAAGTAGAGAGGGCTCAGCTCATAACTCAGTGAAAATGAAAAAGACCTATCCACAACTCGGCAAGGAGTATTACTCCTTACAGAAATAATTGAGTTGTGTAGTTTGTTGTGTAGCCCATCTCGTCATGTAAATGTTAAGTACATAAAGCCCATACACATATACATATGTGTGTGGACTTTGGTCTTGAGAAGAGCAAGTTGCAAACTTTTACTCGAAATATTAGACAGAGAGGAAATTTATTTATAATCTCTTGTGTCGCCAGCATGTGAACCATGCTGTATTATTTGATGACACGTAGTAATATGTACAACTTTCCTCGTAATATACAATACTCTGCTACCATCCCATCATGAACAATACAAAAATAATATCTCCGTCTTATAAGAATACTTTAAAAAGAACACATCTCACAAAAATATCCACACACACGCTTTGAGTATAATATTGTACACAGCTTGTGCTTTGAGCCAACCAAAGGATCTAACGAAAAGGAAAGCAATCCAGCAGACGGACTTATGTATATATGTGTGTATGTGTGCGGGAGAAAAGGAAGAAAAAGAAAATCAGAATCTAGGTCACTGAGCAATTATTACTAAGAAGTGAAAGCGCGCAAGTGGGTCCCTGCTCCTGATGTTTATACATTTTGAGAAATGAAGTTGTCTCCCAGCCACCACCACGAGAGCAGGAATGGTTCTCATAATAATATCCTATTCTTTCTCTCTCCTATCTTCACAACTCTTCCACTCGGCGGAGGCGAGTAGAAACGTGATAGTCTCTTATTTTCCCCACACGCCAGTTGAGATTTAGGATAGGAATAATGCATACCGTTCTGTGAAAGAATTTTGCTTGCGGATGATGGTGGAGTGGCACATGATTTTTGTTGAGGGGAAAGCGAAACAGTTAGATAATGTGCACGCATCTATATAAATACTATGATAATGATGGTACTAGAATGAATTTTATTTTCCTCGGGTTGCAAAAAGGAACAATTTATACTAGGTATGGACGTTTGTACAAAAAGTTGCTTTACACGTTCTAAGTATTCATGGGCAAGTATGAAATTTTTTCTGCCGAAACCACAACCTCTTCTTTTTGCTTTAGCCTCCAGTGCAGAGAGCGAAAGCTTGTGAGTGTGTGTTATACATCATATAATGGTATTAACAAGCGTATAATGACTATTATTTTAGAGCTATGCTACTAGAATGATGACGATGATCCAGCAAAAAAGGTTTTAAACAGATCTGGAAAAACGAGCGACTTTAAACAAGGCTGGAGGTCGTCCAAACCATGATTTGCTGCTTGACTGAAACCCAGCAGTGGCATAGGAAAGCGGTAAAGCCACCAAGGATAATGCACACACACATGCATGAAGGAAGAGGGGTAGTGTGTGGTGGAGGAAAAAATGTGTGGTGTCCAAAAAAAACATTTGTGTCCCATCCTGGATAAAAATATCTTGCATATATTGCATTATTATGTGACACAAAGTAACCAGGAAATAGAGGCAAGCGTCAGCAGGAAAGTTGAGCAAATCATGAGAAGTTATAAGAGAGTTTAAAGGAAAAACCACACACATGAGCATAAGAGATTATTACGAGCACTGCATTATAATCGTAATCCATGAGAAAGAAGAAGAATAACGAGGAGAGGAAACGAGCTCAGTAAAAGCGAGACTTTTTGGCGAATCAGTTTTTGTTTTAGGGGAACATTTTTTAGAATTTTCTTCACATCCACACACACACACAGAGAGATACACACTTCATTGTACAACAATCCGCCCATCCTTTGTTTCACTTTCTCTTGTGTTGGTGAAACTAGCAAGTCATGAAATATAGTTTTGATGTGAACCGCATGCTGGCACATTTATGAACCCATGAGGTCCTCCACACAATTTCGCAGGGATGGTAGATTACATTTCATAGTTTCGAAAAGGACACCATTCATGTCTAAGCTATGTCGTTGTAATACACGCTGGAATGAAAATCGGCGGGATGTACAGCTCGCTAAAGGACATGGGTAGAGTGATTTTTTTCTCATGAATGTGTATCCAAGTTGGAAAAATTATCGTCACAAAAAGAAATAAGAAAAGAGTCATATCCGCTGGATCGTCATCATCTTCATCATCCTTATTCCCTTCTCTCTTGCTCATTCCATGAAGAGGATGATGAAACATAATATGAGTAAAAGAGAAAGGACGACGGAAGGACTTTGCTTTTATCTTATCCAGCATCACCACATATTATCCCTTCAGGTTGTACTCAAAATATAACTGGTTCCTTTTTTCCCTCCAATTTCCAACCAGCTTATGCACACTCTGTTCTTCCTGGATAGAGATAGAGATACATCCAATAAATATAGTGGAGTATATTTTGAGAGCAATTTTTTTAGTCTGGTGCTCCAAGGAAGTATAAATATGAGAGTACTTACTTACCTAGTAAAAAGCTTTTCTTCCCTATCATACATTTTTTTCATGTGTTTCTTCACAAGATGAAAATATCACAAGCAATTGCTCTGTCACTGCCAAAGGCATACTTCCTTCCTCCAGCTTCAGCTCACATTATTTGATGCATGAGTGGAAAAATAGGAGGATGATACAGAAGTAAATGTGAAGGAGAGGAAAAACGTGGAGAGTGGAGCAATGTAATTTTTTTGCAGTCACGTAGATATGCACACATGTCGTGGATAATGCTCTTATGCAAGAAGGAGATTTAATGTATTCATTGTCATGCCCCTCTTTTTACGCTCATGAATACATATCCTCTTCAGTCAGTCGTCATGTATGTGACGGAAGGTGGTATGAATTTTCGGTGAGACGTGGCCCTGGTCACAGAGCGCAGATGAATCTGAGGTAATCCTTTATCTCAACGGAGTCCTGCTTCAATCCCCATGCGAAATAGATAGAAAAATATATCTATGAAAATTTTCTCTCAAGCCGGCAGCTACACTTCAATTGCAAAACCATCATTAGGACCACACGTGTGTTTGTTCTCATCTTCTAGCAAGTACACATTCCTCTTAAGCTTGAATGATTTTGTGCTTCCTTATTTGAGGGAATTTCGTTCACCTAGACCCTTGAGTGATTGAAACCCGAAAGGGAGTGTGCTAGTTTTGGGATCTAAAAATAAAGCGATGAAGATTGAATCAATATTAGGAAATGTCATTGATGTCCACTTCCGGAATCGTAGAAATTCAATAGCGTTCTGAAAGTTCATAGCCCTGTGTGTAAGGATATCATGTATATTTCATCTGCAGATGTTCGAGGCGAGGTTAATAAACCTCACCGAGATATACGACTATATATATTTCTTTCTCATTAGAATACTAATAAAAGAAAGCGCTGGCAATCATAATTCATAACGTGTAGAAATTAAGGCTTGTAAACAGCAAATCGTAATTTCCGTACATAATTGTTCCTATATTTTCCACATGTGTAGCAACACAAATAACCAGTAATTGTACTACCAAACAGCTGCTATTTTCTCATTGTACTAAATGCGTGAGCAAATTTCAAGGTGTGTTTCGTAACAATAAAAGGAAATAATGCATAGATAATGATATTTACTTCACGTGCCGAACCACCCTATAATAATAAAAGCTCGTTCCCGGAAGAGCTTTCCCTTTATTTCCTTGTACGAATGAATGGGTCTATGAAATGCACCCCACTTTGCTTCTTCCTCCGAATAACAGCTTCATCAGTATAAACAATATTACACGACTGGAGAAAGTCAAACAAAGACATCATTTCTACTTCCCTACTACTCCCATTCAAACCAATGCAGGGTATACAAAATGCAGTTAAAATAGATACAGCTCATTAAGGTCTTGAAAACAAGTTGCTTTGTTAAAATCTCAAGTCACGAGACTTTCACTGAAACACAAAGTTTCAAATATTTTCGTCATAACATGCCAGATGCGTCACGTGGATCTCTACCACATATTGTATTACATTACATCATTCCCAAATATGGAAAGTGTGATAGAGATGATGACGATTATTGGTGATGAAGTCAGTGAAGCAAGTGAGATGCAAATATCTATCCATCCCAAAAATAAAAGCCGACACGCATGCACGCCTCCTTGTTTTTATTTCATAACACTCCCTCTCCTTACAACAGTATTAGCCATTACAATCAAAATGATATGCATTTCCAGTTCCATTTCCTCTCATAATAACTTCTACCAGTGTAGCTTTCTCCCCGAGTTTTGTTCCACAAGAAGAGTTACATGGCGTGAGAGAGGTATTATATAAATTATGTAATACGCAACATTTTGCATTTTCTACGTCATATCATTGTATATATTGGAGGGGAGAGGGGAACGGGATGTTCATATTATTATTACCATTATTATTACAGCTTTTACGGTTATTATTACAGAAGGAGAAAAAAGCTAAAATGCCGACGAGCGGTGCAGTGCGGTATACAGGGAAAGTAGGTATTTTGCTTGTATTCCATCTCTAAAAGGAAGAAAATGTGTTGCATGATGACACTCCACCACGCTCAGCTCATCCTTTCCATTAGAATAGGAGCATAATAGAGTCGACTCTCATTCCTTCATTCTATCCTTAATGGAAAGGAATAATACTCTTGGTGCTATGCAAATAACGAGAACATTTTCACTTGAAAATATCAAATATTAGAGAAAGAGTGGAAGCAAGGGAAATGCTGGAACTAGTGGAAAGAGAGAGAGAAATGGAAAATGTTTGCTTGTCGACTTCCCCTGTGTCCCTGCTATTAACTTGCTCGTGCACACACACACTCATACACACTCCAACTTTTTTTTTACTTTTATTCTTTCCGCTTGTGTGTGTGTGTGTGAAGTTCTGATAATATCATGTAGAGATCGTACATTCGTAATATGCAAACTTACAAATGCATATGGAAATATGGACATAATATTATACAAAGTACATTGATGGCGGGAGCACTGGTAATAATAATAATATGCAGTTTTTGTTCATAAAGCTCAAAAAACTCTCATCTGGTTTGCTCTTTCGAGGACTATGTGTAGAGAAATGTGGAGAAAGTCGTAGTGTGCTTCAACTGATGCTGACTGTTATAATGATATTTTATGGGCAATACAGACACTAGTAGTGCTAGTCTAAGCTTTTACTTGCAATTTTCAACATCCGCCTTTCACTTCACTTTCACCAGGACTAGTTCAAAAATAAAAGTTTTTTGGGCAAGTGCTACCATGCGAAGGACTCTCTGGTGGAGAACAAGACAAAAGTGAAACTTTCCGCTGAGACTAATAATAATGTGAATTCATATCCATACGTTTTGCTCTCTCCTTCCTTTTCACTTCACCCCTTTGATAATATGTTTTGAAGGAATGGGTTGAAGAAAGTGAAAAAGATAATGTGAGAGGAATCAGAACAAAAGATGGCAGTTGGCTAGTGGAGAAAAGAGGGTCGCAAAGGATCACTCTGCGCAAAAATGAGCATTAGGATGCAATCATGTAAAGAGGACAGTTAAAATTGCTAATGCAAAGTAGTTTTTCCACTAGAATTTCAAAGAACACGTTGCAATAAATGACTTTCCGTTGGGAAAGTATTGGGCAATTTGGAGAGAGCAATTTAAAATGAAAAAAATATTCTGGAAAATTCCACTTAACCTAATTCTAGAACTAAAATTAAAAATCAGCATTATTTTTGCATGCTAAGCTTCCAACGTGGATCTTTTACAAAAGCTTTTGTAACACTATAAACTTGCGTGAATTAGTGCTGAGCGAATTTAGGGAAGTACATGAACATGACTTTTTTTTCTACAAGATCGTGCCAAAGATTTTCTTAACTTTATGATTGAGTGCTTTTGTTTGAAATGAAATAAATCATTTTTAGGTTTTGGTCAAAAGCTTAGAATTATCTGTAATTATAGAGAATTTAAGGAAGTTTTCTGTGAAAGGGAAGGAAGCATAATGGTTGGTGTGCCCGTTATAAACAATCTGATACTGATGAATAAAACTCGTGAAATGTGGTTGGTTTAAACAAACACTACAAATTTTATTTGCTTTTAAAAATAAGAAAGCAAATGTGTGCGAAAACCACTTGTACGGAATTCATTAAAAAAGAAAAGATTCTTATCAGATAGAAAGTGAAACCCTCAATCAATCAGTTTGAAAGTACTAATGTAAAAGTAATTACTGATTAATTTATGCACTTATCAGCCAATACCACAATTCGTCAATGATTTTTTTAGCCTTTCACTTTACTACTCAAATCCTGATGTAATGAAGTTAGATGGGCGAGGTACATGAGAACATATGATGACATGAGGCACTTATGATATTAAAAGTTGACATGGTCCTTTCGTTTCTGCATATTTGTGATTAAACAGTTTACATCCATATGGTGCAAACGCGATGAAACACAGATCAACACGGTTTGCATTAGCAAGCTTTGTCGAAAAGTGCGGCATGGAAAGTTTTTCAGTTTATTCTCGTTCGTGCGAAATGTAAGTCAATGGACCCCTTCTGTTCCTGCATTTGACAAGTAAATTTCGGGTTTTACATCACACGACAAGTCATCCTGATGTTTAGGCTTGAATGTAGCTAGTCTTAGGAACTGAATTATGAATATGGAATTTCCTGTATGCGCCAAACCACACCTGCTACATAACTCTGTTTTGCACTATTTATGTAGACAATACACGTTCCTTTTTTATTCTATCAATACAATTGTACCTTGCGAGAAAAATAATTCTGCACAGTAAACAATTTTAAGTCCTCATTCGGTAGAGAACCTTGTTCGGTAGAGAATTTATTTCGTACATTACAAATCTCCACTATTTCATACATAAATCTATGAATTTAAAGTCGTGATGTATGTCTTAGAAATAAAATTGTCACATAACGAAATCATACTTGCATATTATGCGTACCGCGATAGTAATGATATCGTGCACACGTGACTGGATAAATAGGACAACGCAATAATATGTAACAAACTGAACGAGGACATGTGCACAGTAACAGTTGTACAGCGGGATACCACGCTGCGGAACAAATCTCGTCATTATACAAGTTCTGTAATTATTTTGCCGGCCAGGGAGATTTTTATAATGAGCTGGTACTCCCAATCTAAATAAACTGTAAATGCACAATGTGACAGCTAAGTCTTTGTACGTACTCCTGTTACTCATGGAATGCAGTTGTTGGAATGAAGTTACATTACATCCCAGCAGTGCTGCTGAAAACTAGGTTTACGAGTAAATGACCAAATAGTGACCACGTCAGCACTGGTAACTTCGTGCGTCGTAAAAGCAAGCTTAACATTTTTCGAACAATAACGTAAAAGTTTATGAGCAGTTCTGCTGCCGCCATTACCTAAACCATTCCATCTTTCTGTCACTCCATTTTCAGCGAAATAAAATTCGATAGTTGTGCCTACGGTTTGCACAAAACACAAGATAATATTGCCATTCCCTCCTTCAGCAAAGCCAGATAAAAGCTTTAGGGACATATGCGGGTACAATGTATATTAAAATCAAAAGGTCAATCGTTCCATTGCTCTCATGGTAAAATGGCCACCACAAAGTTAAAGTTATTGTGAAAAATACACAACATGAAAGGTTACCAGGCTGGCTTTCACTTCTTGTAATATTGTAAATCACCAGAGTATATGGACAATTGTACATAACATTGTAAACAACTCACGATCCGACAGAGTGTATGTTGTTTTTTGTTTTTTGCTGTGAAACAAAGTGTGAGAGAAAATTGCTTTATTTTTCCATCCAAAAGCGAGCATAATTTTGGGTCAGGTTAAAATTGTTTTCATTTCTAGAAAGCCCATACCATACCTGCGCATCGAACTTGCATCATGTTTTACGCTTAAAAAGAGTAAAATAGTTGTGGCTGCAGGCAGGGTGGCTGTTCATGTTTATTTAACGATGAAACACGCAGTTCCAACAAAACCACACAAAGTCATGAGCCATTTATCCTTCTTGTTCTACTTTTTCCACAGCGAAAAAAAATCCACATGCTTGCCACAACTCACCTAGAATATTGCACGCATTTTCCCCAGCTCACAACGCAACAGTCAACCAATGATATTGTGGCTGGGGAATTGTCATATATTAAAATTGGAGAAATTCGGCAAACGTTTCAACCTTTAGATTATGATGAGCGTTTACTTGCGCTAGGCTTAATAATCGTAATAAATTTACATGTTTTTGACATCACGTCACTCAAGTGACAGTTTGCAGTGGCTTGTTTGCGTCAGTAATCGCCTTTTAGCCTATATTCTACGAATTGATTCTTGAACTATTGTGGATTTGCCCGCTACTTTAGTACACAATTTAAAAACCAAAACGTATATCTTTTTCCTAAAGCGGCAGTTTATTTATTTTTACTGGAGACGCGTTCAGTTCTAAACATTCTTGTCCCATAGAGTGCATGAAAGGCTTACTTATGACATACATTTCGATTTGCTCGAAAGTGGACGTGTTAATTTGGATTCCAAAATATCACTTGCCTGCTGCACGGGTTTTCTTAATTACACGTATTGTCACATTGTCAGCGACGTCAATTACAAGGTTTCAGTAGAGTCAACAGGGTGCATGGACCTCACTGGCTTGCTCAATCGAAAGCCAGAAAATTATGAAGCAACCTGTCCCTTATACTTATTCAAGGTAGTCATCCATGGTCCGAGGTTTTGTTCAGTACAACTACATTAATTATTGCCTGAACACGAAGCCAGTCAGTGACACGTTTAATGAGTCATTAAGGCCGAAATTCTCTCTCGAGTTTACTTAGAAGGAACATATTACTTCAAAGATGTTATAATGAGCATTAATGAATCACAAGAAATTATTTATTCTAACGATGCACATTGACTACATGACAATACACACCTTCTCTACATCACAAGTTTCAGATTCTCTTTGAACAGCCATGTGGGATAAGTAGGTATATGATAAAAGCTTCTCACAATCCTGTAAACAAGGAAGATTGCCAGGGTTATCCTTAGTTAGCCAGTTGAGTATACCTTATGAATATAAAATTAGCTATTGAGATTTACACAAAATGAGATTACGCTCCATCCAACCTTAAAACCATGATGGGTTCATTAACGAAGAGAAAAGAGCACTCCACACGTGCACCCCCGATACAATCTATGATTCACTTCCTCCTCAAACGCCTTTGTCCCTCTATTCAAAAGAACGGTGGTTTATACATTCTAGCTGGTAGTGATAAGATAACCATCCCTCTGTAGTATGCATATACACCAACCTTGGACAAATTTTCGCAAAATAGCATTTAAGCATGTACGAAAATCTCTCATTACTTTTACCGCAAAGAGACTTTCACGAAGCTTGCCAAAAAAATCCCTACGTGCCTTACCATACACACTTAAGTTTCCCAGAAACGGAAATAAGCACAACCTACCTATATGATATGTGTACACAAACTTAATCCTTATACGCTACCTCAAAAACTCTATGTATATCAGATACGTGAGGCTTATAAAAGTCCGCCAACACAAATGATGCTGCTATAGCTGCTGATGATGATGAGTAGTTTTGAGTGTAGGTTATCAGACTATCAAAGAGTACTGTTTGGATTTTAGACTGAAGAAAGGAAACTACTCGTGAAACTGGGCTAAGTCTAGTGTTTGCTTTAGTCGAGCTCGTTTGCTCGACAAAGTAGCTCATCTTGATATAAAAGGAAAGTTGTTGTTTGCATAAGCTCCTTCATAATCATATCTCCTTGTGGGCCACCATCATATAATCATCCAACTTTCCTCGTCCTCAAGCACAAATATGAATATTAGTAGGATGATATGATGATGTTGGTTGTGCGGTGAACTGGTGAAACAAGAAAATGAAATTTAAGTGTCATACACTGGAACGCCAATGTTCACTTCCAATGCAGCGACACACTTTTTCCATCAGAGAAAGTTGAGCAAACTGTCAACCTCCATATGCATGAATGATGGCGGAGAGAAAGGAAGGACGACATGGTAAATTTAAGTGGTCGTGTGCCTCCTCCTCTAGCCTTGTATTTTCTGATGAAGATTTAATCAAATTTTGTTGTGAGCATCCTTCAGGCAGTTAATACAGTCAGAGAGAGAGAGAGAGAGGGGAGTCACAGTCATTGAACCAGCACGAAAGAGAGATTATATTATTAACTAAAAGAGTACGAGGGAATTGAGGAGTAACGTGTTGTGTAGAGGAATTGTGTTACACTTTGAGAAGACGATGAGTGAATTTGAGCCGGAAAATCAATACAAGAATTCCCGTTTTGATTTAGACTAGTGTATTATTAGACTACAACCTTTGGAAATTTTTTTTGCACAATCTACACCGCCTGTGAAATATGTAGATTTGATGTTTTCGTGTAACATTCGAGGTTGCCTGTGTAGCGGTTTCTCACTCAACAGTTCACCATGTAGGAGTTGGTAGGATGTGTCTGGATTTGCATTACCCTTTGGTTTACTTTATTAAAAATAAATCCTGGATTTTGCTTGGGTCCAAGTCTCCACTTACATCTTAACTCATAGGATAGGAACTGTTTCGAGTTTTTAGTAATGATTTGAACAAGGCATCAACTTTCAGGGATCTATATTCGGGTGAAGCAGTCTAGTATATGATTAATAGTTAAAAGGTTGAAGTAACAAAGGATACGTTGAAACTTTTCAGTGAAATGTTTCAATACAGCGATTTTCTCTGTACATTCTTGCACATATTTCTTGGAACGAGATACGAGCAAATAAAATACTGTTGATTGCAACACAATATAATACCTAACTTGGAATTGGAGTGGATCATACTTGTTTTCATTCAACATTTCAACATCTGAATTCCCTTTAGGATATGTACTAACGTACAAATATCTCGAGCATATCCGATTACCTAACTTGCATAAATCAAAAGGTTCAGCATGACACAATAAATTCTTCCGAAACGTTGTGCAAAAATAGCGATTATTAAAAAAATTAACAATGGCCATTGAAAAGTATCGCTCGGTAGTGGGTATTTTTTAGTGTTCTTGAAAATGCTTCTCGTTTCAATCCACATTCATTTCTCCTTTTAAATTATTCGCCTTCTTGTGCGTACAGCTTAAAACATAGAAAATTCGAGTTGATTTCTCTCCAAAATAATCTTGTTGCGTCATTCAAGCCCACCATTCACCAAATGCACTTGTACATAGATATATAAGTAAGCCTTCTTTCTTTTCACCACCAACCATTACAAATATTAATGCGTGGGCTCTAGAGAGACATTATTGTGAGCGAAAGGAGAGCAAGAGAAAGCTACACTTTTGGACAAGCCACTCAAATCCCATTTTCAACATAGCAATACTTTTAACCTCATGCCTATAAAATTGTTGCTCACTTTCCACTCCCCATCCATTCTCCTCGACAGTAATGCTTTTCAAGTGCATCATATAGAAGCGAGTGAGTACCGCACCAGAGTTATTAGTGTACTGTCAGACAACACAAAATAGACTTGTGTAATAGGTACCACTTGCTTTGTAAGGGGGTAACGCCCCGAAAAACAGAAATTTGGAGGTAGTTGAGTTGGAGAAAGTGGCACATTACAGAATAGACATGTATATCGTAGGACGATGAGAAGAGACAAGCACAATATGTTATTTAACTTCTGCATCGATTAGCCTAATGTGTGCAGATACACACGTTATATCAAAAGGAGTGAATAATTACCATGAATTTTGTCCCACCAAAGGAGGGAAAGAGTTAATGGGATTTCTGGAGAATACGTGTCTTGCTTTGATACACCCTCGTACAATTTAGAATTTTCTATTATGCGTGTACTCGGCTTTAGTGGTATTTATTTGCTTTGCTGTATGCACTCACGTAATATTTATTTACTTTGCACCGGAAGCTTTATGAAACGACGATATACTACACATTCCCCAGAATAATGGAAAACTTGTGCTTAGCAAAACTTGTGCTTAACAGTATATTTTATTTAATCATTATGGCAGTGTCATTGGCACACGATCCCAGCTGTACAATATTACGTAGACTTGAATATACAACGTTGTGCATGGAACTCTTCTAAACAAACTTTACTCTTCTGGTTCAGTATTCCGCGATGCATAGTGAAACCTAGAAACATTGGGATCTGCTCTACATTGAAGGATCCCGCTTGCAAGTGAAAATAGAAACATAATAGTTTCCACTCCTTGCAACATTTACGAGAAAGGTAAAATATTGTGTGTCAACTTTCCTCTCCACAATGGCGTGAGAGAGCATCAGGTTCACTGAGAGAAGTGAAAATTATATCGAGTAGAATACACAGCAATCCTTTATATACTCGTCTTGCATACAAATATGTTTCGGCCGTGTATCATCCATAGAGTGAAATACCATCTGTCAGTGAAATTAATGGCTTGGAATAGCACACAAAGGTTAAAACTTCTACCTTGACTCAAAATCTTGAGCAATGCCACAATAGGAGTGTGATGATTGTTCGAGATAAAAAGAACTGTTTCGAAATATATTCAAAGGCGCATTTTAGAATGGATGAGCTGCTTCTCAGAGCACTCAGCACTTTATTCATCTCCAGTTGAAAATGAATGGAAGACAAAAGGAGTAAATATAATGATATACAAAGTTTGAATTACTCGGGATCCTTTGCATCCAATATTTTCTTTTATTCCATTATATTCTTGGATATCAACATTCTTTGAGTCTTGTTCTGCTATGCATTTGCTATGCAGTTTAAAGAACTCTTCAACTCTTGACAACAACAGTTGAGCTTTCTCCATCAACAAAAACAATGCGACAGTAAGTGTAATTCATTATTTTATATTATATAAGCGTATACAAAAGACAGCACTATGAATTCTGACAAGTCTTGAATGATAACCTGCGGAAGTACCCTCTACGTCTGGAAACTTTCTTCTTGAATTTTTTGATCCTCATGAACATATATATGCATAGACTTTTCATCTTTTTTTTGCATAATGAAGCAAACTGCGACGTAAACAGAAAATAGTGGAATTCGTTTTCAATCCAGATTCAAAATGGCTGAAATGAATGAATGTATAGTTGATGGGGTGTAGATGATGATGATGATGATGAAATACCTTTTATTATTCAAGATGAAGCCCATTTCGTTAAATACCATTTTCATTTAATCATCAGCACGCAAGAAAAAGCAACCTTGTTAGCGAAAGTAGTTTCTTCACCTTCATTCACCCAAGCGACTTTTACTTTCATTCTTGAGTTATATTGAGGAAAACTTAGCGAGTCTTCTTCCTTTTCCCTTTCCTTCTTTGTACCTTGAGGGTCGGCTTGAGAAGAAATGAATAAAAAAGGGAATGGGAAAGATGGAAGAAAGTGACATTCAACCATGACGGTATTTGCTCTAGCTGCCACCACTCCTTCCCGTCTCATCTTTTTCACTGACATTTTCACTTATTACAAAGCTGAAAAATAATTTCTCAGAGAAATCTCTCCTCCGAAAAGCTGTCTTCTATTGAAATATTTGCTTGCTTTCACAAAAATTGCATGCTAAATGACTTCTCTCCTCTGGATTTCATGAGTTGAAGGAATATGGCTACCGACCACGTTGGCAAAAAAAACTTCAAAGTTCCTCATGTTGAGTTACTGAGTGAAAAGTACAAAAGCCTTTTTTTCGCGCAACTGATGGCTTTTTTTCAAAGAGTGAGAGAAAAAGAGATTTCCCGAGTTTCCACCGAAAGGACAGCGTAGGTACAAGTTTAGCCAAGACTTTCCCTTCGGCGTACAAAAGGCACTTAGAATATTGTTTTCACTATGAAAAACTTATAAAACTCACATGTTATGGTAATCATCAAACAAAGTTTTGATGAAAATGGGCAATTCCATATCCTCCATTTGGATAAACTCAACGAGTGAAGAAATCCTCTTTTTCTGATTGTAAAAGTTGAGGATAATGGACATACTTTGATTTTTAAGTAGTATCGTTATCATCCTTTCCTTTGCTTACTGATAAAAAATCTTGTGCATTTTCTCCGTTTTACACTTAATGGCTTGCATTTGAAAGTTGGAATGTGTACATTCATTTCATACATATGTGATGCGATATGAAGACGAAATAAACACGCAAGAAGATTTTCCCACTTTTAGCCGGTTGAAAGGTTATGCCAAAATGCGATTTTCCAAATCAGCCCATAAAGTAAATATTATTCAGGAATTTTATGGGACTTTATGTTGCTCTGACCAGAAAGAGGAAG
>JAHZNA010002446.1:0-17243 GCA_027743935.1 Sinodicranocentrus sp. ZH6
GCCTCACAAAATAAACTTCTTAATTGCCCATTTAAAATTTGCATGTGTGGTACTTTTTCGCTTATCTGAAATTTGGTCAACTTCTGGATATAAAGTAGGGACTAAGTACTGGATAAGGTAACCTGATAACTAAGCTACGTTATCCTGTTGAGACAAGTTGGCAGCAATGAATTAAAATATTTTTAAATTGGCAATTAGAAGTTTATTTTGTGATGGTGGTACTCTTAGGCTTATCTAAAATTTGGTCAACTTCTGGATATAAAGTAGGGAAGCTAAGTACTGGATAAGGTAGCCTGAGAACTAAGCTACGTTATCCTGTTGAGAGAAGTTGGCAGCAATGAGGTTAAATATTTTTAAATTGGCAATCAAGAAGTTTGTTTGGTGTCACCTTCAAAATTCCTGAAAAATGATGTATTACACGATAGTTGTTAAGTTTAGAAATTCAGGGCCCTAAGTAAGGCCTTAAACTACATTCTCCTTCAAAAATGCTGAAAAACGATGTTTTACACGATATGTGTTCATTATAGGGTGATGGTGATGGTGTTGGTGTTAAAAATCTTACACATGTCGCATGACGCAAGTCGCATGACGCTGGCGCATTTTGAGATCCAGCAGGTTCCCAATAAAGGCTTAGCTAAAGCAGCCTTTAAAAAGTAAATCTGATACCATACATTTTTTGAGGACAATCTTCCGGCTTCGCTAACCTCAATGTTTTTTCCAACTCTTTAGGACAGTCAAGTCCCCATCCAAGACCAGGGTATGTGGTATTTCCTTTAAAATATTCTATATGAAGATACACAACGCATTTGAAAGGATTTGAATAATTTTAGTGTACTCACCAAATGAGAAGATTTCCCAAATCGTGATCCCAAATGCCCACACATCCGACTTTTCCGAAAACTGCAACCTCATCAAAGTTTCCGGAGCCATCCACATCCACGGAAGGGGCTCTGCTTGTTCTTTCACATAAATATAATATTCATATAATCTTCGAGACAATCCGAAATCCGAGATTTTAGCTTGTAGGTTTGAAGTAAGGAGAACATTTCGAGTGGCAAGATCTTCATGAACGATCTAAAAGCATTGATAAGCTACACTTATCATATATTTTTTAAACGCTTCATGAATAAACTTTTTATTTCACCTTTTTATTAGCCATGTACTCAACTCCTGAACAAATTTCTCGGCAAAATCGAATTAATTCTGGTTGCTCATTTTTCCCAGCCAAACTTAGCCCTCCTGGTGTATTATCATTTGAGGTAGAACCAGTTTCAATTTCAACCAATAACTCGTAATCGTCACTTTCCGGAGACTTTAATAAACGAAGATACTTTTCCAGCGAGCCTTTATGACACATTTCCATTACAACATAAATCAGACCTAAATAAAAGAAAAGTCATTAAAATTAATAATATATGATTGTTATTCTGCTGACGTGTTATCATGTCCAACTTTACCTTTTTCCAGCTCTGCCGTATAAGCCCCAACAAGATAAACAATGTGCTCATGAGTTCCAAGATGACTTAAAACTTTAATTTCAGAACACAATCCTCTCAAAGTTGGCACTGATTGGAAATATTTTCTCATCGTTTTAATAGCAACTTCCTGTCTCATCCCGTTTACAACTATATGACCTCCATACACAGAACCAAATGCTCCACTTCCGAGAATATTTTCATTGTCTTACAATTTTTTAAAAATAAAATGGTGTAAGGAGAGGTAAAATGAATTGACTTAAATATTTTCTGCGGACGAAGGGAAGATCCTGCGGACAGTTTCGTAAAAAGTTTTTGCGGACTACAAATTTGTCTAAAAATGTCTAAAATAGAAAAATATATTTTGCAGATGCACGGCGAGAATTTTTTGCGGACTACAGAATATTCTGGTGCAGAAATATCAAAGTCAGAGTATAAAATGCTACTTCTCCGTGAACCTTGGAGAATTTGCATAGGTATGCGAATTCTTGAAACATCTCGAATCTAATTTTTCATGCCGAGGAAATGTCATGCATATCATATACTCTGCAAAAATATCTTGAAATAATGTCAGCCATTTTTAAAAAATGTTGTCGCCCGCAAGAACTTCCTCAAAATCTTGGGACGGTAGTTCCTGCGGACGAAAACAAAAATAAATTCTTCCTAAAACGTAACTTTTTCCGCAGAATCTACCTTTTTGTCCGCAGGGAATTTCGATGCCATTAAAAACAAGCTAAATTAAATTTATTTCTCAAAATGTCTTCCATGTATCCTGAAAACTCTACTTATTTTATGCATGATATTTTATTCTCTTGAAAACCACAGGACATGGTCAGTTTATTTAGTCAACTGCATCCTTTCTTTAAGCAGAGAAAATGCAGGTCGTTCTTTTGGATTGATAAACCAGCACATTAGCATAATTTCATAACTGCAAAATAAAGTTGACTCATGTTTAAACAAATATTTACTTTGTAAACCGGATGTGTAAAAATGTAAAATGATATCATACAAATAAAAAAGTACAAATGGTGTAAGACATAGCAGGCTCAAGTAATGCATCGTTTTGATGAATTGAAGTTCGTTGCGTAGAAAGTCGTTTTCTGTGTAGTATCATTTAAAACAATTAGCTTAATCATGATACAAGCTATGGGCTGAGGGGGTACACCGCAGAGACTAGAACCACTATAGCGGGTCCAGACAAACCAAGGAAATCTGTGGGGTTTTGCCCTCTGTAAAGTGGGGAAATATCTTAGGAAACATCTCTAGAAATTCGTTGAAAACCGTGATACAAATATTCACAGGGCAACCTTGTGCAACGCAAGTCATAGTCAAACAATAGTTTTTTGTTGGTTGAACAGGAATACCTATGTGATGAGGAGGATACATGAGAGTTGCGCTTGCTACATTCCACGTACTGTGCCCATAAAATAGTTGCATCCAGTAAGCATGTTTTATTGGCCTTTTTATTGCGGTGTGATCCATGGGTCGTTGTAAGCTAGAACAGTATTGGGTGCACATATCCCAATGGGTGATTTAATAATCCAATGGCAAGAACCCCATTCTTGTTTTGGTTTAACGTAGCAATACCAGACGTGGATTGATTCGTTTCAAATGCAACTCTCACATTTTTATGAATTATTCGTACCTCGCAACGCTTTCCATACTCCCCATATTTCAGTTGATGTATTTCACTGTAATCCATGTACAGTGCAAGATCATGAACAGGAAGTTGACACAATTATAAAGTCAGTACACGTTGAATTTATTTTGCATCACATTTCTAATTGCTGCTATAATAAATCTGGTAAGACTAAGTTGAGCTCGTAAATAAGACTTTTTTAAATATCACTTCAAATATTAACCTAACAATCTAATACAACAACATCTCATAAAACGATAGTCTCACATCAAACATTAACCTTACAATCTAACCAAAAAACATAAAATCAACACCCTGGGCACTCAGTAGAACACCCTATGCACCCATACGGAAACAAGAATTGCCTATAACTCATTAATTCTTACTAAATCTTCACAAAGAATTTTTATATTTTTCTGTGTTGTTCTAAATATTACAGTTAATAGAACACCCAATCGGGTCGTATCTATGTTCCTACTAGACCTTTGACACGAACAATCATATGCACATAAAAGAACATACCATGCACTCAATAGAACTCCTGATGCACCCTGTAGAACACCCATTGCACTCAGTAGAACACCCTATGCACCCAGTAGGAAACACGAATCACGTATAACTCTCTAAATTTTCAAAAACAATTTTTTTATTTTTCCTCGTTGTTCTTAGTTTCTCATTTTATAGAACATCCAATCGGGTCCTATCTTTGTTCCGTTTGGACTTGAGACAAAAAAATCCTATGCATTTGGTAAAATATCCCATACACTCCCATGTACACCACTTACTTAAAATCCACTTACTTACTCGATTCTAATTAGTAGTCTATCTGATAAAACCTTTTCGAATATTTTACAATAGTCCGTCAGTAAAGAAATACGCCTATAGTTGCCATCTTTATGTCTTGAAACCTTTCCTTTAAATAAAGGCCTAATAACAGCTTTTTTAAACGCTGAAGGTACTGCCCTATTTTCAATTATTGTAGTGAACAGCATCATCAATATTTTAATGAATACTGCTCCACAATTTTTCATAATGGTTACCGATGCAAAGTTATCAGGATTTTGTGACTTTTTATCCTTTGAAGCTTTAATGACTGCGTTAACTTCATCTGAAGTTATATTTATCGGCTCAATATATGATTTATCACTGTTAGTGTAGTCGTATTTGTCCCGATATTCCTATATTTCCCTAGCTAAACTTAAGTTCCCATCCTCTGAGGCAATCTTGTCTACAAGAAACGCCTCAGCTAGAGAATCACAGACTTGATTTTCATCGTAAATTCTTTTCTTCCCTTCCTTTTTCCTAAAATTTTTCAGACGGTTAACGGTATCCCAAATGCCTTCTGATCTAGAATCATTCTCAAACTTAGTGTGAAAGTAGTGCTTTTTGTTTTTTGAGACTAGAAAATTGATAGTGTTCTTAAGTTGTCTATATTTTTTCCATTCAGTTCTGTCTTTGGACTTCATAGCGCTTTAGTGTAGCTTATTCCTTTTTTGTATCAGTTTCCTTAGATTACAGTTAAACCAAGGACTGTGCCTACCCTTAACTAGCTTCCGCTTGATTGGCGCAACCTTATCTATAATTGACATGATATGTTCTTTCAATTTTGTGAATTTAATGTCAATAGATCTAATCTGATATTGCTCAACATCCTTATCAGTTGTATTCATTTTTTCAGGATACAAGCACATTCTTTTCCGAACTTGCGTCCAGTCTACTTGTTTCCATTGTCTAATGTTTAAAACCTTTGGCAGATGGCTAATTCTCACTTTCTTTCTGACAGCATAACATAGTTCATGATCCGACCCAGCAAAGGGAAAACTACCGAAATTATTGTATAAATATTTACGCACAAGTGATCTAGCAAACCTCCTTTGTTGTGTGTCGGTTTATTTAGCAGTTGATACAGCTTGTATTCTTTGCAAACATTAAAAAAAATAAAGGCATCGTCTCCAATTTTTTGGAGCTGTAGTAGGTTAAGATTAAAGTCACCCATTATAATAGTTTCACCTTTCTTCTGTGATAGTGTTCTGCATATTAGAGCAAAAGGATCAATAAAATCACTAACTTTTGATAAGATAACTATAAATAACGGCAAAGAGAATCGGTCTTATGCTTTCCTGGTCAATTTAAGCATTTTGATTTCACACAGAGGAGGTAGTTTAATTTCTGCATCTAGTTCTTCATACTCAATGCCTTGACTGACATAGATAATTAAACCTCCTCCCTCTTTCTCTGATCGATCTTGTTTTATCATCCTATAACCAGTAATTTCATACATTTTACTATCATATCTGTCTTTGCCTAATTTTGATTCAGTGATTGCAAACACAGCTGGTTTAGCCCCGAGAATGAACCACATAATCTCATCAAATTTGTTACGTAGGCTGTTAAGATTTTGATGACATAACAGTAACCCCTTAAACTTAACCCTACTAAAAATATCCGTATCGTCAACTGTTTCACTCTTGTCAGATAGTCTTGAATCTCCTCTTGAGTCTTCAAACCCTACATCCAGTTGATCAGCTTCTGTTCTGATCCAATTACTCTCTTTATCCATATCTTGCTCCATGTCTTGTACTTCAGTCTCAGGTTCCATTTTCAATGTCAGAGAAAAACAGATATATACAAATTAGGAAGATTGAAGGATAAAGGACGTAAAGACGGAACTGGCTTACAGTAAATGGAGCGTCTATTATGTAAAGCAACGCTCTAGTCTACATGCATCATTTTCATATCTCTTCTGAATGCAAGCAGCTTGGACCCTCTTGCTTCGGGACCTCCGAATGGGATGCAAATTAGATAGGCGCCAACTTGACTGACAAGTAACCAACTTGTATCACTGCTTAACTTTCAAACTTGAGCCTGAGCTTTTTCCTGATGACTGCCTATTTTCCAGTTTTGCTTTAATAGTAAATATAATATATTGCTTAAATATTTCCTAACCTTAATTTCCTTGTGATTTAGTGCTGATTATTTCTACGCAACACTAAAACCTAAGTGACACTGCAATCTTACCCTTTGACTTTTGGCATTCTGGCTTCAGTTGGCTTTCTGGCTTCAGTTGGCTTTCTGGCTTCAGTTGGCTTTCTGGCTTCAGTTGGCTTTCTGGCTTCAGGCTGAACAGACGTGGCCTTGAGTACTCTCCTGTATCACATTAAATTTACCTCAACGAGTGCTTATAAAAGAATTTCTCTAAGTATACCTTGCCACAAACATGGGTGTATCACATTCTCCTAGCAAAACGTCTAAAATTGATAATAACATGTTCAGTGCTGACCTCAATATGGATATCTCTACGCATGATAGTATCAATATCGTGAAAGTTGCGTCAATTGCAAATTCAAATCAACCAAGTCTATTAGATTCACTGACGAAAGTAATTGAAGCTTCCCTAGAGAAGAAATTAGGAGCTTTAGATGGAAAAATGGACAAATTTGATAAACTGCTTACTGATTCTGTTGCCAGTAATAGTGCAAAAATTGTAGAACTCGAGAGTGTAAACTGCAAGTTACAAAGTAAACTACAAACACTACAGCTTGAGCACGAAAATTTAATAAAAGAAGCACGCGAACGTAATCTCATTTTTCATAGACTATCTGACAGTGCAAATGAAAGTGAAGATGTTCTGATGTCTGCTGTCTGTAATGCTATATCTGTTGCCTTGCAAATTGATCTGGAACCTGACATCGTGCATAGAATGGGGAAATTTCAAATATGGAAATGCCGGCCCATCCGTGTTAAGTTTTTTTCTGTTCGTGACAAAAATTTGGTGTTAAAAAACAAAGGAAATTTTCCTGAACCTATATTCATAACTGAGGATGTGCCTTATAATATGCGGAAAGAACACGCAGTGCTATACACTAAACGAGATGAACTCCAAAACAAGGCATTGAATCATCTATAAATTTCAGCAATCGTCAGCTCGTAACAAAATCCGGGGAAAGGTATGGATTCATTGACGGAAATCTTGAGAAAATTGAAAATTCATCATCAACTATTAGCCCTCCTATTACTCAGACCAGCACAGATAGACACCCTCCTGTGAATAGGCTCAGTGATGGAAACCCAAATAAACGACAAAGAAGCAAGGAATATCCCATGCCCGCCTTTACCGAAGGAATTAACTCAAGAAGCTTAAACAAATCTAAACTCCAACGCTCAGTTCAACTTCCGTCAACATTCAAGAACAGAATCACGGAAAGAAGAGGGATGAAAACATCTCTCCATCTACGGAAAGTTTATAATGGAAATTACAGGTACTTAAATATTGCTCAACTAAATATTAGATCTATGGTTAAAAACTTCAAACTTCAAAGGTTGGTTAATGACAAAAAATATGACATTGACTGAAGCTGGCACAAAACCAGAACATGTACTATACTCTATAAAGGGATACACAATTTTACGTAACGATAGGACTGAGTCAGGGAAATGTGGAACAGCAATTTTAATTCGCGATAATATCACTGTCAGTGAAATCAAACATGTCATTAGCCATGTAAAATCACGCATCCAAAGAAAACTCCTCATGTAATAAGAGTTTTCGTCCGCCACAAAGCCTGATGAAAAAATAAAAGAAACCGGTCGCCAGTGACGGGATTTATTTTTAGAAAACAGTTTGAAGTATTTTTCTCCATTTACTTTCAGAATGTCAATTTATAAATATTCAGGTCAATAATACACGTAGCATTAACATTGCTTGTATATATCGCCATCCTAAATATACCAAGGACGACCTAGAATCTGACTACGAGAGCATATCAAATATACTTATTTTCCTTAATTCACAAAAACGCAATTTTTTCATGTTAGGAGATTTTAATTTAAGACAAAACTACATTTCTCTTATATCAGATATTATTGATTCCATTCATGTAAAGCAGTTGATACATCAGCCAACTAGAGAGAAAAATATACTAGATCTCATATTTACAAAGAATGAATGTAAAATCATGAAAAGTGGAATTTATGAAGCTTACATGTCTGACCATCTACTAACATATTGTATTATAGCGTTAAAAAGACAGCCCATTGTTAAACGATTAGTCTCTTTTCGTAAAATTAAGCCTGTAAAAATTCCACTACTCATAAATGCCTTTTATCATCTTTTTCTTGTCCAACTAGTGATAAAGACTGTTTTATTGATAGCTTTTTGAGCGTTTTCGACAAGCTGTGTCCTATTGTGCATAAAAGAGTAAAAATATCGGAATCACATACCTTCATATCTCAAAAAACAAAGCGGCATATAAAAGAGAAAAAGGTAGGTATTGTTCAAGGTGCTTCTTCATCGGCCTTTCTATTTTCAGTTTTTATCAATGATATTCCGCTAGTTATAAAAGAAAGTATACTCTTCATGTATGCTGACGACTCAAACCTATTAATTGAGTATCCAACTCAAAACTTAGCAACAGTAGTTAATCGGCTTGAAACAGACTTGTTATCCATTTATGAATGGCTAAATGTAAACGAAATACAGCTTAATGCACAAAAATGTAAAATGGTAATTTTTAAAAAACCTAGCTTGAAGAAGATATTCCTTAATACGATAGTTCATATAAATAAGTCCCCAGTGCCTGCAGAAGGTAAAATTAGAGTACTTGGAGTAATTCTTGATGAGCATATGAATTTTGAAGAACACCACAAAGCAATCCAGCGCAAATGCTATGCATCCCAATCAAAGCTGTATTCCATACAGAAAATTCTCAACCAAGACCACAAACATATACTAGTGAATGCCCTTATTTTTACGCATATCAGATACGCATCTATTATCTGGCTTAGTAGTGGTAACAGAAACCTATTTAACAAAACTGATAAAATCATACGATCCGCTTCCAAGTTTATTCTTGGTAAAAGGAAATATGACTCAGTGACTTATGACATTTGTAACACGCTAGAAGTTTGTTTTAGTGAATACTTATATTTATATGAAATCCTTGTTTTTACCTATAAATATACCTTCAATTTAACCGATGGTTACTTCTTTAATTATCTTGACTTTTCTTATGAGGAGTCCCAATGTACAAGAAGGAACAAATACCTTGTTCCTAAATTTAAGCCTGATAATAAGTATGGACAATGCTCTTTTTTATTCAATGCAGTAAAGCTATGGATATATATGCCTGACGATTTAAAACTTAACTTACATTCGCTTCATTCATTTAAAAAAGCTGTTTTATCTCTAGCTCTGACCAAGCAAGCCAAAGAGCACATTGTATGCACAAGTGATGAAGAAAAGAACAATTATTTATCATGTATAGAATATGCTATCAACTCCATGTAATATTATTATATCTACTTAATACTGACTTTTTATTTATATTGACAATGATAAATGTAAAATTAACTAATCAACTTTTAATATATATAATTTCAATGATATAACCTTTAAACTTTAAACTGAAACCAAGATACTGTGCTCCCAAAATTATCTTGTAACATTAATGTAACAATATACCTCATTTAATATTTATGTCTATGGATAATTTCCTCATTGTAGGGCACCATGTGACAATAAAGAATTATTATTATTATTACCCGTGGTTTTAAATCGGCAATCAATTAAGTACCAACTGCCTAGCTAGAATTACGTGTTAAAATCACACAATCCCATATAGTATAATACACTATAACATAGCCTCTCATTCGAGCAGGCAGTTGCAGCACTCAGTTTTCTATTGTGCTGGGAATGCAGCACCCCTTTTCTTACTACGTAATGTAAACATCTGATATAACATATGATTTTGTACTTTAGAATAACGTGAGTGTAAAAATTGTCTCATTTGTTTCCAAAAAACAACTAAATTAACGTTAGAAGTTTTTCGTTTGCAGTTAAATTGTGCTGTACAGTCACTGTAAATCGTGAATCAATCGTGTCAAAGTGAGTGCATTTGAATCCATTTAAAATGGCAAATAGGAGATATGTAGCCCCAAACGTGCTACTTAATGAACATATTCGAACTGAAAGTGCGTTTTGGGATGATGTAGCAGTCGCATCGGCAACGGCCCAAGGAAGACCTCGGGTCCAAGAGGACGAAGTTTTAAACGTGCGACACATTCAATTTGAATCATTTTTCAACTATCATCTCTGTGGAATATATGATGGGCACGGAACCGGAAGGGTTTCAGAGTATTTACGAAGACATATGCCCGACAGTTTGGCAGCTAACTTGGGACCGGAAAGAGAAACAGTCCTTTCATATCTGCATTTGAGATCCAGGGAAGATGCTTTCAAAACTAGAATAGTAAATTCTTTCGAGCAATTGGATACATCAGTCAGAAGAAATGCTGGCATGAATGATAGCGGTTCTACTGCTGCATGCTGTTTAATAACACCTACACACATCGCTTTGATGAACACGGGGGATTCCAACATAATTTATAAGACAGTAGGGGGTGTAAGAGAAAAGCTTTCGAAACACACTGTGGAGATCCAAACCGAAGCAGAAAGAGTAAACGAAGCAGCTAGAAATCTAACACGTCAAGGGGGTCGCACTCTAAGTATACGAAACGGGAGGATTAGAACTCATTTTGCATATGGAAGGGGAATTGGTTCTCTAGCGATGTCAAGGTCTGTTGGGGATGCAAAATACAAAAACTTTGTATTACAGGGTAACGTTGCACAGCCTGTTATTGTAACCCCGGAGATTTTAATGTACAGCAAAGGAATACTGGAGAAGTATGTTGTCTTGTTCTCGGACGGACTTTCGGATGTTCTTACAGATTATGAAATTTGTACCTTCATTGACAATGAGTTAAGGGATGGTAACATCAATCTAGAGACCATATGCCGTAATTTAGTGCTTCGAGCGTACAATGAGGAGGTATGTTCCATTTATTTTTTTACAATTTAAAAACCATTTCAGAAAATATTGTATTCTGTCATTTTAAACTTAATTTTTTTAGAATTCTCAAGATAATATGAGCATCACCATCATAGTTTTTGAAGCTTGCTTTCAAAACAATCGAAGGCTCCTCCGCTTATTAATATTTAATGAAGATGAGTTGATGGAAGAAGGTGAAGAGGACAATCCTCCAAATCAGAATGCTCCATTATGCCAAATTCCCATCCGGAATAATCAGGTTGTCAGAAATGTTAACGAAAACCGACACAGAGCATATCGTTTAGCATATTGTGTTTATTTCGTTTACTTTTTGGATCTGAGTAAAAGTATTCATTATGTACCACCGTAAGCTTCACAATATCAATTTTATTCTGTCACAAACCATGCATTTCATTATTGAACAGTTAATAAATGTTATTTGGTTGTAGTCTCACAGATTGGCTACTAAAACACTCAGGTACTTCAAGGACGAATTAATATGATTTTTCTTTGTTATATAGGGCAAGTTTGATGACGTCAACGAGATGTACGTCTACGAGGAGGCAGAGGATCCACATAAGGACTCTCTTGCAGTTCCAAAAGATCGACTGCTTGCAGATCTGCTAATGTCAAATCGTGAGTGGATCAAAAGCTATGAAGAGTTGGACTCCTTGTTGGAAAATAAGGTGGAGGAAGAAAAAGAAGCAGATTGGAAAGAATTTAAAGATGACACCGAGCGCAAAAGGATTGTCTACGCTCCTCAACAACAGTACCAAGATGCTGCCACATCTTTGAAAATTCGAGAACGATTATTTGCACTGCATCCTCAGGCCTCAGAAGTTGACATTATTCGTGAAATGGGGACAATTCTGGATTTTATGGACAAAATTTTGACGTTGAATATGTCAAGTCGAAGTGAACTTAGTCCCGAGGTGAGGACTGTTGTTGAACATTTAAATGGCTGGCTTCGCGATTGCGTTGGTCCGCGCCAGGAACCATACGAGCCTCCACCACCTGGTGCCCTGCTACTTCCTTTACCTGTGGATCGGGTTTACTTGCAAAGATTCGTTCAAATTCAAGGAGTATTGCGGCAGCCGCAGTATCAAGCAATGTTAGCTGGATACCAGCAGCAGGGAGGGATGCAAATGCTGTACCAAAGGGCTCCAGTACCGCCTATTTTACGTGCACAACTAACCAACCCTGGACTTCCTCAGCCTCGAATGCAACATATTCAAAATAATATTCGAAACATTGTCGCCACTCATCTTCTCGGGAATAAACCAAACGGTCGGATGACTGTTCGGGATATGCGTCGACAACAAATAAACAGGAATGGAAACCAACATCCCGGACCTTCTTCGTCATAGTAGAACGGCAAAACCACTTGTAATTAGAGTCAGTGAATATTTAATATTGTAAGTTATGTATTTCGGTGAGAATGAAGCAACCCGAAGTAACTACTAATTACTCTTCTTAATGATGCTAGTTTAAGAATATTTTCAGTGTTGGAGGAAGAAACCCATTTATATTAAATTGTAATTGAGGAATGAACTATGTGTGTAGGGAAATGTTTGAGTTGATTGGAAATAAAAATAGATTCAGAGAATATTGGTTAATTTGTTAGCTGTATGCTTTTAAATACGAAGAAAAATCATTGACAAAAAAGATGATACATGTTCTTAATGTAGCATGAAATAAAGTTCCAATAGCGTTTTTGTCCTGGACGAAGTGATCTCATTAAACCGGTTTCCTATTTCTGCCGTAGGCATTGGAACTGGGACTTAACTGAAGATTGCACAGGTGCGCGTGCATATACCTACTTAAATTTACAGTTTCCCACTTCATTTTAGTTACAGTTGCAGTGAGCATAGCAAAACATTTGAGTGAGTTGAATATCTCCATGCGATTACATAGTCTCTGATTTTTGGTTGTCAGTCTATAAGCATGAATAGTGAAGTTGAGTTAATTGAGGAACAATGTGGTTGTCTCTTGTTTCATTTGTCATGCAAGAACAACAATAATGAAATGGATGGAGTGCACATAAACGGGATTCATAATGTAGATGCGGTATTTAGGGGTTAACTTGAATGTTAAAGTCATCCCCCAAGTGATTCTGTGTGAGGAGTATATGTCCCTGATAAATCGGTTTTTGTTTTTTTCCGGCAGGTAATTTATTTCCTTGGTGCACTGCACTTTTTGCACCCTAGTACCCTACGAGTAGCCCTTTTTATGTGGAGTGATTGCTGAAATCTGCAACAATGGAGAAAATTACAAGGGGGAAGAATCCCCAACTGGAGCTCACACCGTGATCTGTTAACAATTGTCTTCCTCACCCTCATCCTCGCTCATATGCCAGTAAAAATCTCGCAGTTTGTTACACCGACAAGGATTGCTTCACCGAGAAAACGTTTCTTCGTTGTGGGGACAACAAAAAGTGTCAATGTCCTGCAGTCAACATTTTCGATGAGGAATTGAACCGCTTCTCAATTCGGGTTGGAGGGGTGTGTGAAGTTAAAGTCTTCAATTTTGTATCCCTTTCGCAGAGTGTGTCCCATTTTGGTCTGGGGGACTTCAAGTCTGGGGGACTTCAAGGGAGCTGCAAATGCAAAAGCTTAGTACAGAGAAACCCCTCATGATAGTTTGTGCTCATCTGGTGGAACTAATATTCCAAGGACAGAGGTTCCATGGGGGCTCATGATCGCAGCTATGATTTTACTCAGTTCCAACTACTTTTAATAATTAAATTTGCTCATATGTTTAATATTTAAAATTGAAGCATGTTAAAAAATGGCCAAAAATATGGGTGAAATATTGGGCCTTCTTTACTGTACTGATGCAACTATTACAGATTTTTGTATGATAAATAATTTTGTAAGTCAAATGACGGTGACAATTATGTCAATAAATTTTGATAGTGACATAAAAAGTGGTTAATTTTAATTTTGACACAATATTGTTCAACTACTTTTTATTTCTGTACAAACACAATTCCCATCAACACAATAGTAAACACTGGCTAAACCTAATTTAAGTAAACTTGTGGTGAAGTTTTAAAGCTGTTTTTTTTAAATACGAACAAATTTTCCCGAATAAATAGATACCCCTACGACAACCCCTCAATTACACCTTAAATTAGGGAATAACATCCCCCAAGTTTGATTCCACTGAAACCCCTCCATTTTCCCTGTTATCTTTTGCATCAAAAAGGGAATCTTTTCATGATCCAAAAGTTCTCCCCATTTATCCAAATCTACAGCGATCATAGGATGTCCAAGCTTTTCCAAAATTCTCAACTTCAACCCCGCCGGCCCTCTTAATCTTCTCGTGTTATTTGTATAAGAATCATTAGGAAAGACATTAACTAACACGATAACACTTTCCGGCGGCATGGGGATACTCGCTAAAGTGTCTGACTGTGAGTCATTTTGATTAACGGCGACAGGATAACCTCCTTTTCTCATTACTATTCCGTGATCAATATGAAGCCCGTTGTGGTACATCCCATTGATAACATAGTTGTCTCCGCCAAGTCCTGTCTGCAAAGCTGTCTTTAGAGGATATTTATTCGAGTTGGAAGCTCGACACTGCTCCTTCCAACTTTCAATCATACTTTTGGGAGGTAAAGGACCTTGATGATAAGAGGGGTATACAGTTGCTTCACAGCGTTGTAAAGTAGAACCAAGTGGGAGCTCCGTGGCGCTCTTGAAACTGCTCGAGAATTGGTAGCCCATCGGCAGAAAATAATCTTTGGATGATTTCTTCTGGAAAGAGTTCCAAAGCTATTAAATCCACTACCAACGGAATCTCCTTAGTTCCCATTGTCTTTGTGAGGGCGAGGGCTGGATGCTCCAGTAAAATAGAGGAAAATGAAGACCACTTTTCCGGTTTGTAGTTGATATTGCTTAACCCTTTGACTAGGATGTAGAAGATGGCATGGCATCGTTGTTTAACATGAGGGAGGGATTTGATGAGATAAGTTCCCCGACTTTGTCAACTAGATCGATGTTAATGTGTTTAAATATTGAAACGTTCTTCATCGACCATAGGATCTCTTCAGTGCCCCCTTTTTCCAGACAGATGCGGCAATAAGCTTCAAAAAAGTCTTGATCGTAGAAGTATCCTGTACGCTTGGAATACTTTCGAACGCATTTACTCACCACGGTGCCGAGATCTTTTAGTTTCAAGGTATCTATGGAATCGGTAAGTTTTCGAAAGCACCATTGAACTAATGGCTCGTGGGAAGGGCTATCATTTTTTATGTCGCATAAGGACCATATAATAGTCACGGCGAGGTGGGTTGGGATCCTGTCGCTGACTCGGAGAGCGCCTTCTACCAATCTGTTGATCACCTTGTCTGAGAGTTTATATTTGGTTGAGTAGTGTAAATAGTCGCAAATGGCTTTTATATCGCTCCAATCCATTTGTGAGCTGAGTTGAGCTTCAAAAACGATAGGAAGGGCGACTTCAAGGGCGGCGGATAAAGGGGACTTTGAAATGGGATCCATTTTGTCAAGGAGAAATTGCAAGTATGCGAGTTGCTGAAGGTCAAGACTGTTAGCGTGCTTGGAGATGAGTTTTAAAAAAGGATTTGGAGAGTTTGATGAGTTGCTGGAGGGGAAAGAATGGACAAGAGTTTTACTCCGTTGATTAAGTCTGCTGGCTCAAGGGAGGGTCCTAGGCGGCGAAGGGATTTGCATAATTTTTGAAATCCGACAGTGGTCAATAGTTCGTGTTTTGCTTTGGTTGATAATTGCTCGTTTCTGAGGGTGTCGAAAAGCACGTCTAAAGCGACGGATAAAGAGACAATGTCCATCTTATCGGTTTCTTGTTCGAGAACTTCCACAGTTTCTTCTAAAGTTCGAGCTGAGAGGAGTAAGTTTTACTCCGTTGATTAAGTCTGCTGGCTCAAGGGAGGGTCCTAGGCGGCGAAGGGATTTGCATAATTTTTGAAATCCGACTGTCGTCAATAGTTCGTGTTTTGCTTTGGTTGATAGTTGCTCATTTCTGAGGGTGTCGAAAAGCACGTCTAAAGCGACGGATAAAGAGACAATGTCCATTTTATCGGTTTCTTGTTCGAGAACTTCAACAGTTTCTTCTAAAGTTCGAGCAGAGAGGAGGCTTTGAGATAGAAGGTTGTCATGTTGTCGTCCTGGTTGATGGGAAGGTCGTCTGACTAGGGAGTTATCAGGAGGTGCTCTTTGCTGACTGAATGGTTTAACTCCAGGAGAGAATACTGGATGATGAGGCGGCAAAAATGAAGGATATGATGATAACCAGCTAATTTCACGGATGCACCAGCGAGCACCAGGGATTCCAACACCAGTCCAGAATTGACGTGACATTTTGTACCTGAAGAGGGTGAAGGTCAGTTATAAAAATCTAAATTTTAATTATACTGTTATTTTATTTGCAGTTTAATTATTTGTACATGTTGGCTGGCTGGAAGCTGTGTACTACTACTACACTACACAAAAGTCAATTCAGTCCCTGACCCAAGTCAATTGGTTGGTTGTTGGTACCTTTCTTTCTGGTGTCTGGTGTCTGGTGACAGGCCAGTAACCAGTGGTAGTGGTGAAACCAAAGCCAATTTCTGAGCAGTTTGAATTCAGTGTTTGGTGGTTGGTCAGTCAGTGGTGGTGGTGGTGTGTAGCCCAAAATCTATTCAGCCTCGCCTGCAGAGTCAAGAGAGAAAGAATAAGTTTCAATTTTAATAAATACAAATTATTAATAATGAGAGTTACATTCGACACTAACAAGTTTGGTAATTCATAATTAGTAAATAGTCAATTGTGAATAGGTATCTGGACAGACAGAGGCAACATAATAATATAACTTACGAACACAACAACGGGTGAATGGAAGGGTGATTCGATCCTCGAGTGACTGGCTGGCTAGATTGTAGTTGGCTGACATCAGTAAGTACTAGTTAATTAGTTCTTGATGAAGATGAAGTAATCAGTTGTCAGTGGTTTGGTTTTACTGTTGACTGATTACAGATTAGCAGTAACACATGTCACTAGTTTTTGCATTTTCACCTTCTCTTTCGATTTAAACAGTCAGTACTAATCCCACTTTCTCACTTAAAAACAGAGAACAGTTTAATTGTCACGAATAAACTAACTTTTCTCACAATATATGCAATAGCTACACAACTAATATGATTCCGACGAACTATTATTAATAATTAATAATATTTAATCCAGCTCCTGTTGTCCTGTTAGCCCTTGTGGAATCCACTTCACCCGGGGAGGTGGTCTTACTTTCGTCGGGGCACTTTGAGAATTATTCTTCATACTTTTATAC
>JAHZNA010002447.1:3058-22148 GCA_027743935.1 Sinodicranocentrus sp. ZH6
TTTTCTTTTGAGAAGATTACGCATCCTTTACACAATATCCTTTACTTTCATATAAAAGAATCCTACGGACATTGCTTCGCACACACGTTCTGATTTCTAATCCCTGTTTTACGCCAACCATCCGTAGCCTAAGAGGGAGTGACATTTTAACAAAAAATATCCTTTTCCTAGGAACAGAATGGAATTGGAGGAAATGCTTTATAATTTTTAAACTGGAAAATAGTCCTTATCTATTTGGACCATCCAGGAAAGCCACAAAAATAGACTTATAATCTTGTGATATCCTCCATTAAACACAAACCTTTACAAAAATTCATCCCAAGGAAACTTTTCCCTAGTTAAAACAGCTCTCTAAAGAGATACCACCCAAGAAGTCTGAGAAGACGTGTGACATGAACTTAATTGACTACAAGATTCCCTAGTTTTTTTCCTTCTCACTTCATTCGTTATCCTTTTGGACTTGGGCTTTCTCCTTTTTATTCTCCATGTCAGCCCCCACACACTCTTTCACTGTCCTGTTTGTTTTTCACGGAAGCAAGTGTAACAC
Organism: Sinodicranocentrus sp. ZH6; assembly: GCA_027743935.1. Taxonomy (NCBI): domain Eukaryota; kingdom Metazoa; phylum Arthropoda; class Collembola; order Entomobryomorpha; family Entomobryidae; genus Sinodicranocentrus; species Sinodicranocentrus sp. ZH6. The sequence continues at coordinate 3,606 of JAHZNA010002447.1, forward strand.
CGGAGAACATGACAGGTTGTTGGTCATCGTGTCATCCCGTTAGTTTCCTACCTACTTTAACACAAAAGAGCTTTCCCAAGTGATGCGCGTGAAGTAGTTAGCAACTGAAGGAATTTTCTCGTTTTTTTGTTTTAAGGACATTTTTCGGTATCGTCCTTTTGGAAAATCGCTAGTGCCCTTTTCATCTCTTTCAAAGGTTTACATCCTGTGGCTAAAGTTGCCTATAGTTTTTGTCCCTTTTTCTGCAGTGTTAAGCGGCTCCAGTCATTAACGCCATTCTTAACGACAAGCCCGTACTTTATGAGAGACATAAATCCTTCAGTCAATAAATCTTGGCTTTTTCCACACTCTCTCCTCCTCCTTATTCCATCCTCCATGTGGAGCTGCTACCTTCGAAGAGGACACTTTTCTCTTCCCACTTCACTTCATCAGTATGTACGTTTACAATCCAAGTGCGTATTTTAGCTCATTTTGAGCCGACCACATGGACATTAAGTACGTGAGCTTGGTAAACGTTTCTCTTTCACAGAGACCACACATGTCACCGTCACCACTGTCCTCTCCATTTCCTCTAGAGGAAATTCCACGATAGGTAGGTGGCGTAGACCTTCTCGCATAAATAGGGATTCTTTATAGGGAAAGCATATCATTTTCCCACCTTTCCCTTTTCTATTTTCCTTCCGAAGAAAAGGAACAACAGGATCAGGCCGAAGATGGGGAACCAACTGAGAATCTTTTAATAGCTTAAAGATATCACATCCCTTTCTCTCTTTAAGAATCTAGAGCACGTCAGGGCAAAGTCCACTTTTAAATGTCTTTCTTCTTCCCTTCTTTGCGGTCGGGAAGGGTGATCTACCTGGGAGATATGTGAGACGAGAAAAAAATATATGGTTTTGGTGGTGGCATTTTAGTAGTGAGTTTTTTCAAGTGTGGGATAAAAATCGAAGAGATTTTTTTTTCTAGTCTGGAAAGAGAAACATATTATATGGACAAGTGTGTTTTGTTTCGGTTCACGTTTCTCTTTTCCTTCAATATTGTCTGGGTCCAAGGCACCCATTAAATTTGCCGTTAGAGGAATGAGCTCTTGCAACTCCCTTAAGTGCTCTGGGATGGTAATACTATAAGACGTAAAATGTAATAATAAAGCGTTTTATGGCTGGATGCATTGCTTCCCTCAAGCTTTTCCGGGAAGGAGGAAGCTTTTTAAGGGTGGAAAAAAGTTGCTTTTAAACTTTGTCTCATCGTCATCATCATCATGGTGGTCGTCATCCGGGATAAAAAATACAGTTTGTTCTGGAGTTTGAACTGCATTAAAAAGTTGGAAAGGAATGCTCGAGGCTGGATTAGGAAGTTAGGAAATGATGGCCTAGTAAAGGAAGAAAATTATGCATGCTTAAAAATAGAGTTATAAGCAATATTTTTTTAGTAAGTGGGACCAACTTTATAAATATTATTGTGAGGGAATGACTTACGATTAGTTTTTCAAAACTGACTTAAGTCGATTGCATAATTGCATATATAACATATCTGTTTGTATACCTTATTGAACAAACATGATAACTATACGTAAACATAATCTTGACGTATTCATATTTGTACGTATTTAAAATAATTACATATAAGCGTTTAACAAAGCAGTAAATTTCTGCCTGCATGTGTCAATAAACACTACCGAAAAATCCTTTTAATAATATGAAAAATGTCATTGGAAAGTCATGCACTTGCAAATATTTACAAAGCACTTTTATCGACTTTTTAGAACGAATTTCATCAACATTTCATTCCTCCGTAGTGGGTTAGGTAAGCTTACAAGACACGAGAACAGGACAAGGATGGAGACATCTGTGCAAATATTTCAATTCATTACATCGCTTTTTATGCTTGAGAGAAAATTCTATAATGTTTAAGCCCTTTGAATATTTTATTATTTGTCACAATGTTCATCGTTATGTTTGCCGTTTGCTGCACACGTGTCTCTAAATTTATTACATTGTTTATTGAATTTTCGTAAATATCCCATCACAAGGTTAACACGTTCCCAGACGGGGACAAGAATCAAGGAAATCTAAGTTTACCCTTTTGTGCTCCAACAATGCCATGTAGTCATATTTATTAACTTTTTTTCCAAAAAGCTTTCCTCATATTGGATGACAAAGGTCAAATACACAAGTTGTTGCGTTCCGGTCAAATATCAACATGCAATATTCTCTTTTAGTCATAATTCATACCTATCAAAAAAATATCCTCCTCTTTCAAACTTTTTTTTACTATTCAATTTTGCATTCCCGGAGTGGAACATTCCTCGAGTTTTATGTGACTTTGAAGTGGTCATGTCAGCATGATACTCGTTCCCAAAAGTATTCATAACTTGAGTTTCTCCATAAAAAATTCTTTTTATGCTTTCTCTCTCTGGACAAAATAAAACTTGTCCTTTTTTGTATACATCAAAATATCCAAAGCAAAAATTCCGTTTTTTTACTTGCTATTTGCCATTCCCTGTAGTCTAGTCTGTAGCAAGCAACAAGCTTAGGAATACTCTAAAGCTTGACAGTTACCAGCTATCGTTATCATATCAAATTCAATATTCAGTTTATTTTTTCTTCTTCTTTCTTCCTTCCTTCCATGAAACAAATCTGCTTAGGCTTCTTTCCTTGTCGAACACTGGTGTTAGGTGAGATTTTCCGTAGGCGGGAGAAAATTCCCAATTTTTCTCACAATATGTTTCTCTCTCTCTCTCTCTGTCAAATATCCCATGAAATTGAATACTTCATCCGGTGTTCTTTTCCTCCTACGTATTTTTTTTTCGGGCGAGAGACACACGCTACATATTTTTCCATTAGGGGTTTTCGTCCGATGTGATATGCAAAATGCAGCAAAAAATCCTTCTCTCTATCACGTCTCCCACACTCAATAATATTTTGTTCAATTTATTCTCTCTCGACAAGACTATAATACACTAATCATATTACGAACATCATACCATACATCACAATGTTTCCTCTCCAGGCGTGTGAGTATTTCCTTGAAACTCTTGTCCCCTCTTTTTTTGACAGTAAGCTTAGGTGAAAATATCTGAAAAGGAAGCTGTACAAGTTGGATGGAATTTTTTATATTGTCCTTTTATACCTTTCACAGATATAGTTATCATATAGGTAAGTATGTAAAATGGAGAAAGTAAGGTGTATTTTTGGAGACAAGGGAAATAAAATCCTGATGTGAGCTTCTCTCTCTCTCTCTTCCACTTTGGTACACAGCTGCTCCACATATATAAAAAAAACTCCTTTTCGCAAGTGTATCTCATTCTAGTCTTTGGAAAGGAAAAGTTATCCTTCTTTTTCATACTTTCCTATTAACTTCTTACTCTGGTTGGATGCATAGTTGTGGATGCATGAGAAAACTATCAGACTCATTCTTTTGGTTTGCCTCAATGAAAATTCTTGAGAAAAGTATGCAGAGAGAAAAGGATCTCCCTATAAGTTTTCTTTCTAAGAAGGAATCTCTCTCTATAAAGATGAGAAGGAGGGGAAAGAGGAAATATTTTAGAAAATAGATTTTTTTCGCTGGTGAACCATCTCAAAGTCATTTGTTACTTGTATAACTTGTCCTTCTGTTGTTCCATTGGATCTTGATATAAAACCCTATTCACATGAAGGAGCACATGGTTGGGTAGGAATAAACAAGGAAATAAGCTATCTCAAATTTCCCATCTTCTATTTTCCAGGTAGTAAAAAAACCTGAAAAGGAAAAGGTGTAAGAAATATCTGCAAGGAAAAAAGGCACACATCCGTTTAGACGAGAATTCTTATAGAAAAAAAGGTTTTTTTCTTATAACTGGAATATACATTTCAGATAAGATATAAGTTTCAAATTGAGAACCTTGAGATACAAGGTGGTCTCCTTTTCTTCCTATTTCCTCTAGTTTCTCTTGAAGTTTTCTTCTTCTTCTTATAAATACTAGTTTGATACACAGAAGCAATTTTTTATTTAAAAAAAGAGGAAAAAATTGAGTTTAGCTTTTTACTTTTCGGCTCACTGCATGAATAGCTTGTGGCAGTTGCTCGTATGTTTTTGTGTACTTTCTCCATATTCGAATGAATGGAAAGCTGTCTTTAGAAAACGAGAGGAATGGAATAAATTTTACTTGAAAAGACAACTTTATACCCAAGGGATGCCATGTTTCTTTATGCTTCTTTGATACACACACAAATACCCACACACTCTCTCACGCACACGAGAAAAGAGAAGAAAAGTGGGCACACGTTTGGAACATGATATATGTGCATCTATATTTTACTTGCCACCAAAACTATACAACATGAATAGCGGCGGGGCATGAATTTTCTATTTTTTTTTAGATTTTGTTTTTTCCCTTTCCAGCTTTCTCCAGTTTATTTAAATAAAGTATAAACCATATCATATGAGAGTATCAAGATATCTCCAGATCAAACAAGAGATGGATGGACTTTTGTCCATTTTGGTAATGCATGGAAGAAAAAATTGAAGAGGAAAAATTGTATTTAAACTTTAATATATTACACTTTGGACATTGGAGATTCTTTGAAAAATAAACATTTTCCATTTTACATGTAAAATAGGATCCCGTAAGGGATCATAAGTTTATCATTGAATTTTCATTTTAAAAATTTATTATACCCTCAGCTCTCTCTCTCTCTACACAATCATATTTTACAAGTTTCACTTGTTGGTGGACAAAACAGGAAATTTTTCATGCTTACAAAATTTATAACTGTTGACAGCTCAAGAATATTTCGAGGGTGTGACTAGACTTGACTGAGAGAGAAGAAGAAAAAAAATGAGGAAAAGTCCAACATACAAATTTTCTCTTTTATACTTGAATTCTTTCTCAGAGGAAAAAAATGTTATTTTAAAAGAAGGAAAATATAGCAGTATTTCAACAAGGTGGTTCATAATAGGATTTTTTTCTTCTCTTTTGTGAAGTCATAGAGCATTTGTCAAATTCAGTGTAAGCCCAAGCTCAATGAAATGGAAGGAACTGTCTCGTAAATAAGTTAAACTGAGTCAAAGAGTTATAAAGGAAATCATGGATCAAAATGTAAAGCATTTTGAGCACACATATATATGTATATATATTTAGAAAAAATGAGAAAAAGTATCCTACAACCAACTTGTGGCTATATAGAAGTTCAAAGCTGATTTTTTTCTTTGGGAAACAAAAACTAGTTTTTTATGTATTTTTTATATCAAAAATCGTATCCATTACAAGAATTCGATTTTGCAGGAAAAAAATTAGCCATGGATGAAACCCACGCTTACAATTTCCTCAAGAAATACTCGTTTTACACAGAATATAGACAATTTTTGGGGGGTAAAACATGAAGAAAATGACTAACGGGGTTGTATTTTTTTCTCCAATGTAAGTGGATATCACGCCCCATTTGAAATCTAGACAGTGGAAAGACATCCAACTGAAGAGCTAAAAGGATATGGACAAAAAACTAGTATATGAAAAGAAGACATTCTCAATGTATAAATATGATTGCTCGATAGCTTTTGTATTAGCAATAATACTTATCCATAGAGTTTTTTTTCTCTAGGCACAAAACTGGAGACTGTGGTGGCGCTAGATTATTTTTATGTGATGTCCCAGGGTTCCACTTGAAAACAATATCTGTCCACGTTTTATCATCTATTTTTTCCTACTTTCTCTTTTCCCTTCAAATAAAGGTTTATATAGAGGAGGGAACTCTCATCATGAGAAAGTCAGGGATAGAAAAGAATATATATTTCTCTGAGATCTTGTCTCCCATCATCATTTTTTATTTGTGAGCACACAAAACTCTCCAGATTAATACTCCCTCTCTTTATCCACATTGGAAGGGATATAGGAGAAAATTATGGTTATTTTAAATGATCCCGAGAATACAGTCAAGTGTTGTGGTTGGGCTGATATGGTTATTTCCTCGTCATCATCGTCCTCATCGTCATCAACATGACCAACTTTATTTTTTCTCTTATAAATGACTGTCCCTGTATATTTGTGGATATGTGAGGAATAAAGGAGCAAAAAGAGACATTTTTTGTAGGAATTCTTCTGGAGAAAGTTAGAGATGCAAGACTGCATCAAAGTTATGCTTTGTTGAGCTCAGAGAGTCGAGCTGGGTTACTCACATACTCTATATTTTTTTCTCTCATAATTTTTCTCGGTTGGGAAATCGGCCAGTTGGCTTAATTCTTGCGTTCCAATCCCGATGACTGTTTCCCTCCTCGTATGTGAGCTATATATGATTTCCATTTTTTTAGGGAAAAAAGATAACTTCCAGAATTGTAAGTTATCTTTGTGGACACAGCAAGGGGTCGTATATTCCACCGACGATTGGTGAAATGAGCTTTTAGCCAAGAGAAAATGCTAGATATTAAGCATGCTATAATTTTGTTGCTCTGTGTGAGGTTTTTTTGTACCGAAAATGAATAACTTTTGTGGATTATTTTACTTGACTCACGAGCCCACCAATGATTTTTTGTCGGTTTCCCAATTATGGGTGTGTGTGCGGAATATGTGTAGTTTCTGGGATTAAGTTCCGGGAAAAAAATATTCATTTTTGGCTGACCTTTATTGTAATAAAACTTAGTCCAGGGTAAGTAAAGGCGTTTCCATAAGAAGCTTAAAAAACTCGTTCCGGTCACAGACGGAAACTACTGCATATGAGTTTTTTGTCGGAAAAAGTTTTTTTGGCAAAATTTTCTCATGACCTAAAGACCCCACTTATTTTAATTACTACTCCTGGTGATTTACAATTTTTCTAGGAAATTTTACTCCTAAAAATTTTCACCATTATCTAGAAACACAATGGAAAATGAGCTTCTCAGCCTGAAACAGCAAGTCATTAATCTTTTCTAGAGAAAAACATTGACAAGGGTGAAAAGGAGGGAGATTCAACCCTAAAATTCCTTTTTACTCTTTTCATCCTTGCCCTTTCATCTTTCCTCGAAAAGAGAAGGTAAAAAAAACTGGGAAAGGAAACGGGAAACGTGCTAAATTGTCATCCCATAGGCTCACTTTCAATGCACTGTTTAGAGTGCATTGGTGATGAGTGAAGGAAAAGAATAAAAATAGATTTCTCTAGAAAAAAACCATTCCTCTTTTTACCATGTCAATTTTCCAAGATATTTTTAATGAAAAGCTCCTCTTCACAGTTTGAGTTTGTTTGTCTTGATGGGAGCACGGATGCACTTTCCTTTTAACTTTACCCCTCTTGATTTCATCCTTGTTTTCCCACTTGTTCATGTTCTCCCATAAAAAGGGTTTTAAAAAAAGAGAGAAAAAAAGATTATTATTTTTTCATCATTCGCACATTCCAATCTTCCCTGCACGGGGGAATTATTCATTTGTCATATTCCTTTGTCATCTGGTGTCGGCAGACGGTGCACTCTTTCCATGATATAATTGCAGTCTGAAAGGCGTATTAAATTCAAGTATAATCTTCCACAAGAGGTGAAACTCTTGAGCAAACTGCATACGAAATGGAAATGCAATGTGAACATTACTCCCAAAAGTGAAGTTTACAAGGAAAAGTTGTGCTATATTCTTTCCTCTTGTGAGAAACTTGCTGAGTTCGTGTAAAGGAGAAAAGGAGAAGGAGAAAGTTAATGGTATGCAGGAACAAAAGTTTCCAAGATTTTCAAACTTTTCCTTATGCAAACCAATGAACCATAAGGATCATATGCTAGTCGTTTACTTTTATTGTATAAAGTGGATGTGTATGTAGAGCTATTCGAATTTCTTGTAATTTATTCACAATACCACTTTTTCTCAATTTTAGGAAAAGTGTTTGTTTCATCGTAGCCAATCCCATGTTGAAATCATTTTTCCGAGTATTCCAAACTCATCTGTTATTCCAATCTAGGAAAAACTCTTTTTGCTTCTGTGTATTTCTCTGTAGCTCGGGGAATTGAATCCATAAAGTAAATATTTGGTTAATTTCAATTTTCCACAATGATACATCATCCCCTGAGTGGGATACAATTCTGAGAAATATATGTAATAACTTGAGTGGCTTACCTCTTGATGTGTTTTCCTTTCAAGGAAAAACGTAATCCAAAATCCCATTTTAATTTACCTTCTACACAACCAACCAATTGGGGTAGGACATCTAAACCAAACTTTTCTCTGGAACAAGTCAAGATATTTTTTACTGTGGGGAAAGATTTACACAACAAAATGGAAAAGTGGGTGAGTAAAATCTAAACTATTCTCTTAAACAAGACTTCCTCTCAAGGAGAAAACATGTATCCACATAGCTATAAAGGCTTTAGGTAAATACTCCAATTTCCCACGAATATTCTCTCCATTATTGCTCCATACATGGCCACTTTTCTGATTGTGTGTGCACAAGAAAAACTTGCGGTGGGTGATGTTCCCCAAGTTTTCCCTTGCACAGTGTGTGCAAGTCAGAATGAGGGAAAGGAAAATTCTCTTTAAGAACTTACCAAGTGGTAGTGGTACACAAGAAGATGGGGAAAATGACAGGACTCATTAGTAGATCCTGATATTAGACCTTAATTGTCTTTCCCTCCTACTGTTATAACTTGTCCTGGGAGACTTTGAACAAAAGCATCATTTCCTACAATTTCCTCTCTTTTCCTTTTTAATTCCCTAGCCCGCCACACATACCGCAGTAGCACTTCATATAGAGGAGAACTGTGTGTGGAGAAAGGTTTTCTCCTTTTTCTCTCTGTGACTCCACTCCATGTAAAACATTCCATTAGGATGGAGGAAACTCCAAGTTAATTTCATGCTGCGGGAGAAAAATCTACAAAGAGGGGATGCACGCGTGCAATGAGTGCGTGTGCTCAAAAGTGAAGAAAATGGAGCGGGTGATGGAGAAAGGTAAAACGGATGGAAAGTGTGTGGTGAATTGCACAAAAGGGAAATGAGAGCTCTCGAGTACATATGTGTGTGTGTATGTGTGTGAAGGTGAATGTTTGAATGCTCTTATTCTGGAAAAAGTTGGAGTTTTCGAGAAACGCTATAAGGTTGTGTAGTTGGTAATGATGGGAAATGTAACACGGAAAAGGAAGCGACTACACAAGTACGTTGGGATACAAACATGTATTGTTGATGGAGATAGGGATATGATAATAGGCTATAATGATAAGTCTGATGTGACTATAATGCATATAAGGGGAGTGGGAATTAAAACAAAGTGAAAATTTCCCAGAATTCTAGGCCCACAATGGGATCTGTTTCGAGGCTTGTTTTGCTACCCCAAAGTTGGTGAAGAAATCGGAGTCTTTCTTGTTTGAAAATGGAGAATTCATGATGCCCTTTGTAAATGATCGTTTATATTGAGAAAGCTTGTGTAAAGCGGAAATACACTGAAATTTTTGGAGTAATACTTGAGTATGCTTGTAAATATGTAAAATGCGTAAGCCATTTGCAGGCACGTGGTTTACATTATGTCATAAGCTTACACGTTAGGTATGATAAGGTTGTAAAGAGAAAAGGCGCTTGTGTGAAAAGGGAAAATCCTTTTTCTTGAAAAGGGCCCATCTCCTCAAAAACCATATTTTTCCCGGGCCAACCACACAACCAAAGTGTTGAGAAGGTCTTGAAGAAAGAAAAAAATTGTAAGGGAAGTGGAGAAACTGATGATAATGATGTGGATGCACATCACGCTGATGATAATGTATGTTTTGTTGTTGCTCTCCTCCCGAGATATAAACTACCTTGCAGAAAAGTACATTTCCATTTTATTTCCACATACATTTCCTCCATGATATGATGACTTTCTTTTGTGCTCTCTGTTTATTTTTGCATTATGCGCTCAACTCAACCCTTCCAGGTTTATGCTTCCTCCATTGCATTTTGTATAACCGCAAGCAATTCATCTAATTCCTATAACGTTCCAAGCTCGACTCTTTTTTCCCGTTTGGAATTATGAATGAGGGAGTGCATCAGTGAAAGTTTTTTGGATGAAATTTTGTATTCTAAAAGCCTCTATTCTTGCACGAATGAAACACTAAAAAAGAAAGCAGAGGGTGTAGAAAGCTTGTTATGCATTTTTTCTCCTGTGCACATCTCTAACACACACACCGCCGTCAAAAATGCTTTACATTTTTTCACAAGATAATATCCATGTGAGAGATGGCACAAGGAAAATAATGTGTTTTGAAGTAAGAAGAAAACTATGAGCTTGACTCACTCAGTCGCTTGGTTTCTTTCCCTTCAAGACTTTTCTCTTTTCCTTCCCCTTGCTCAACCGCACTTAATACTGATTATAATAAAATGCATTCATTCATCTTTACGCACGTTTGCATTCAGGATACATAAGCAGACTAAATATACACACATATCCACATCCACCCACACACACTCAGTATAATATATTCACAAAGCGTAATAATATGAAGTTGTGTGAGAGAAAATGCTATTCAGAAGAGCTACTCCATTCTCTATTCATCTGTTTTATAAATTTCGTTAATCTACAGTTGAGAGGAGGAACAGAGGCTCAAATCCCTATTTTCTTTACTCATTTTTCTCGCTCTTTAACCATTTTCCTGGAGAAATCCTCCTCTCGACTTACCTCTTTCCCCCTTCTTCTCCTCCATCTGAAAAATGTAATGTAGTGAGTGAACGTGAATGCGCTTTATTATTGGAGAAGGGTATATGCGGGTTTTTCCTTTAGAAGAATTCCAGTGATTTCTGGGAAAATAAATAGGATATATAAGAGGGGAAACAAAACTCGGCACTGTTAAAATTCTAGATTATATTTCATGTTCGTTATCTCCCCCTCTAACTAAGGCACAAGGTGGAATGGGTTCCTTGTTCTTGGGAAATAATGCCTGTCACCGGAGCCCCACGCAAAATACGCATCTTATATAGCAATGGCTACACATTTTAATATTATTTTTCTGTTTACGTCAGTAATTCTGGGAAATTGGAAGACGTCTAGGATTCCCTTGATATAATGCATAATATGCTAAAGGGAATTTTCATAATGCTCATAACCGTACAGGAGTGTGCCAAGAGGGATATCTTAAGGAGATGTCGTAATGGTGCGATATGAGGAAATAGGGAAGCTGTTAAGGCTGAAGCTCATGGCGTAAAAACGTAATTCTTGAAAATCCTTAAAATACCTCATGCTTTGAAAGTGGAGCTATAGCCCATAATTTTAATACTCTTCTTATCAGGCATGTTGCAAGCGTTAATTTTAATGGATACGGAATGAGGATTGGAGGGAAAGCAATTAAGAAAATGTTGCTGACAGAGCATTAACTAGTATTACATGGGAAAAGTGTCCCCTACCAATTAAAGCTGTACAAGAGCTGGCTAGCAAAAAAATATGTGGGAAGAAGAGAAGGAAAAAAAGTTTAAGGTTGAGCTCTACTGCAATGCCCCAACTTTTATGCGTTGGGGTAGGTGACGGAGGAAAAAGCACGGAGAATTCCAGGAGTAACTTGAAAAATTAAATACGGAGTGTCATCCATCTTCTGAAGATTTTCTCATGTGACAATACTAATGGGCTTAGAAGCTGCAATGGGTGCTTGCTTTATTAGTTTGAAGGAGCGTTTAAGGGTAAAATTTCATAATTGTTTTGGTTATTTCGCAGGTGCGCCAGGAAACCTGGGGAGAATCTATTTCGGCCGTGCTCATCTGTAAATTTCTCCTCTGTGAAGTAAAAAGGTAAGCTTGGCTAAGCTGAAATGTTCAAAGTTAAAGATTAAATATGTTACGTCGGGAAATGGACAATTTACGGAGAAAAAGTTAGTCTTGGGATGAGCTTAATGGAGAAAAACATGTAATTAATTAGTAGTCAGTATTGGGATCAGAGTGGGATGCAGTTGCTTAATGTGTTGTGACGAGGAAATATGTTTGCTTGGGAAGAAGTTGAAGATAAAAGTTTAGATGGTTGCGTACCACATCATCCTTTACTATTTCCTTGGTTGGCTTCCTTGAGTAGAGTACCGTAACTGAAAGTTTGGTTATGGGAATTACATTGGTTTCAAAGTTAATAAGGCAGAGGAATAGATTGAGTATGTTGGGGGTTCTATTTAGTCTGAATCTTTTGGGATTGAAGTTGATTATAATTAGACTTGGGAAGGTGGGCGGTTAGAACATGAAAAATATATACCTATGCATTTACTTTTAGTTATATTTTCGTCGCTAATCAGTAAAGTGTTACGTGAAACACATAGTTTGAACTTTTTTCATATCTGGTCAGGCGTATCGTAGATTGATTACCTGATTACCTTAGGAATATGAATTTCAAAATGCAAAATTATGACGGCGTTTAATTGTATCACATATTCGATTGAGGATGTGACCTGGCAAGTTTTTGAATAAATAAAATAAAAATGTTTAGAAACTTTCCACTGAGATTCCATATTGAATTGAAAGAATAATAATTCTTGTCAATACTGATAAGACCCGCTTCAAATAGTATAAATGACAAACTCCGCAATAGCTGTATGCATCCATGCCTCTTTCTTTTTTCAGCTCATTTCTCAGTCCTTTCTGTTTCTCCTCTTTCAACCGTGAATTTCAAAATGAATGATGAATTTGACAATGAGAGCATTCATCATTAGTTAGCACACGAGTAGAATATAATCTTTAGCAAGCCACTAGTTTGCTTTTTCTTCCGTGAAAACACGACTCCCCCATAAGAGTCTCATATATCCTTCCAAGAAAATCACTTTGACTAGAAGCAAGCATGCTTGAGCGTCTAATTCTTGGGAATGAATTTTGATGAAGAGGAAGGAGTGTTCCTCCTCTTTGTCTTTCTTTTGAGATGATTATGAAGAGGAGGAAAATAATATGTCTTTGCTCTCCGTCTCCCACCAAGAAATCATTCTTTTGAAGATGACTTTCCTCCTCCATCTTATCCTCATCTTCATCATCACACACAAAGAAACTTGTATACTCACACCCTTGCAAACAATATTGTGAAGGGGACAACTGCGAAGAAGTAAAGAGGAATGAGTAATGATGAAAATAGAAAATCCTTTGTTTCTCTCTAAACTTAGAAGAGGGCTCCTTGTCAGACTTTCTTTTGTTAAGTTATCTTGAACCAGGAGTTGGGAATGGTTGGAGAGAAATGATAATTTGCTCTGTGTTTGGGAGATAGAAATGAGACTGAATCTTCATCATAGTAGAGCATAGATCACCAAAAGTCAGCATGGATAGGATTCAATCAATATGTATTAATTATCAGTGTTTGTGTGTTTATGATTAATTGAAAAAGAAAAAATGAATAAAATTAGAAAACTGGGGGATTTAAAAAAATACCTTAATGATATATTTGAAATGTAAGTTTTTAAAAGATATTTATATATTTTGATGCGTTAGGAAGTCAGTTATAAATACTTTTTGCATGTGCCAAATGCGATAAAAAAATACCTTAATGATATATTTGAAATGTAAGTTTTTAAAAGATATTTATATATTTTGATGCGTTAGGAAGTCAGTTATAAATACTTTTTGCATGTGCTAAATACCAATTGCAAATAGATTGGATAATGCTTCAGAAAGCCATATTTTAAACACCCATCCTAACACATATGACATTGGTATTCACTTAAAGCCATTCTAATAGAAACCCATACATTGTACTCTCCTCCCCAATTTAATAAGTATGCCAACTGACACTTTCATTACCTACTAAAAGCAGTCCCTTTGAGGAAAACGAAGATTCCAGAAATTTCTCCAAACTAACAAGACTCAGCTGGCTACTTTCTTTCGCCATACATTAAATTCCACCAACTTGCATTCTTTAAGATGGGTTGTTTACAAGGATAAATTTTCCCTTGAGTGAAAACACCCTCCTCTCATGAAGCCCATATTATAGTCAACTCCAACCAGAAAACTAAAAACTTCCAGTCATTTCATAAAACTCGCAGTATGCCATCCGCCCCAGTTTCCCGTTCGCTGAATGTAATTTAAACATTTGTGTCGACCAAGTGCGACGTAAATATTCCATTCATGATATTGTTCCCCTCATTCACCGCCCAGCCCTTTTCCTGTCTTTGACATATTCACCAAAAGACAGGACAGAGGACAAGGAGAAAAGGCTATAATACAAAATTTGCATGCATAATTTCCCTACAGCTGAGAAAATGGTACAAGGGCAGTGGATACTTATGATAACGGGATGACGCCATGCCACGCCATTCCACAGTTAAAAACGGGAATGGAAATGGAGAGTGTTATGAGAACTGCTGAGTTTGCATCGTCCTCCATGAAAATTTACTGAGCTTTCTTGCCTCCTCTTTTTGGTGAGAGACAAGCGGAGCTTGTTTACCAAGAAAATTTCATTTCTCTGGGAAAACGCGCAAAAAACTCTGACGCTCTTTACTCTAATAGGTTTCTACATCAATGTACATTCTCAAAGATGTGCATGTCTTTTTTTGCAACTTTGTCGAGTTTGAGTTGCACAGCTCAGGAAAGAAGAGGAAGGAATGATGATTTTTAACAAGTACTAAAACATGCATAAAATAACTCAAACTTTTCAAATGCAAACTTGCCTCCTCGTCTCAAATGGAGGAAGTAACAAGCATGAAAAAAGTTTCAAGTCTTGTTGGCACTGTGCAAATTAAATGTTTCAGAAGTGGAGTGACGCTATATCCTGAAATTTCGGGGATGATGACGATGCTGGCTTGAAAATACTAGGAAAATTCCTTTAAATGTGTATTTTAGTATGAAATGAAAACAGCCAACTTTTAAGAGCAAATGAGGGTGTGACTCTTGGAAATGTGTGTTGTTTTATTTGCCAAACGCATTCGCTCCGGTTGTCTCACCGGGTTTCACTTATTCCTCTTTGTAATATGCAATGTGTGTGTGCACACCGTATCGAATTAAGAACACCCGTATTTGACTCGGAACGCAGTTTTCCTTTAATTAATCTATCGCTCCGAGAGAGTAATCAGCTTTAGCTTTTCTGATTAAAAGAAGAGGGTGGCAAGAAATTAAATACTTGTCGTTTTTGCTGACAGCAAAGTGTTAAAATGTGTGACAACTCTGGTGACATTTATTTGTCTTGACGGGAAAGAGACAGAGAGAGAGAGAGAGAGAGGATTTTAAAGTTTTCATCACTTCCCTCCTGTTCCACTCTTTAAAGTAAATGAAGGATGGAATGCTACTGGTATTCAGACGTCTTTCAGCATTAAATACATGCATTACTCACATTTAAATAATTTTCCAAGGAATCGTAACAAGATAAGGGTACGAAAGGGGGGAACAAAGATTCAATAGAAAATCCCCCTATTTTCTTAGAAACTAGGAATTATTCATAAACTGCTAAATTAATCATTACGAGAGTAATAAATGTCAAAGATGTGCTTATCTCGAATGAGAGGGAGTTGGCGGCAATATATCAATTATTAATGAGTTCCCGTTCATTAGCTCTTGTTGTATCATACAAAAAATTCACTTTTTTCTCTTCAAAACAAATCTCGTTTGGAAAAGACCACCTGAATATTTGTTTATTTATTCATTTAATTATTCAGCTAGCATTTACATGATGTGCGTTTGCTAACGAACACAATTTGTCCTAGTTTTCCCTACAATTCATTGCAAAAGTTGGTCATACAAATTTCATCAATTCCCCCTCTCCTCGTAATTCACTTGGCCAACAAGGGATTTCCCTGAATGACTCACATTCACGTTTAGAATAGATATGAACCTGTATAATGTCCTGCTTTTTGTCTACACAACATAGGTATTTATTTCTAGAGGGAAGCTCATTACCGCATTGTACATAAAAACACATCAGATTCCGAGGGAGAGATAGAAACACATTACCATACACCCGGTATATATTGAAATTAACCAAGGATGTTAGCTCCAAATTACCCTTGCCCGTTTATGAGACCGTTAGAGAAAGAGAGAGAGAGAGAGAAAAAGTAATTTTCACACAGCCCATAGTCAACTATTATTGCTTCTGTTGCAGTTTTACACTGCTGCAGTGAAAGTAGGCGTTTTTTATAGGATTGAAATTTTTTTCGGGAAGGGGAATGAAATGAATAGAAATTGTGTATTTTTTCCCTTCAAATCGAATAAGCCCTGGTGTAAGTAAAGTTTGACAATGTTGAAAACAATTTGCATGTAGGAGCTATTTTTGTGGTATTTTTCTCTCTCTTCATTTTCTGTTTATTTTGATAAGGCTAATACCGCCAAAGCAATGGATACAGCTTTATGGAATATATAAAAAGAAGGAGAAAAAAGTGTTTTTATTGACGGGTAAAAAACATCCTTTGCAAAATCTCCTATTACATTTGTATACCGTTAAAGTGAGCATCTATACAAGAGCACATTTTTCCTTTGCCATTGGACCAAAACTCAACTTTCATTTGGTCTCTTGGGATTTGAGTGAGAGTGTGTTCGAGAATGGAAATGAAATGGGCTGTAGTGGCATACTACAAATGGAATGAAATGGACTGTGCGGTTGGCTGTACATTCTGTGGAAAAGCTTTACTTTGTGTCTGTTTTCTCTGTCTGGGATGGGAAAACTCAGCAGAGGGAAAGTTGATGAGATGAAGAGTAGCAGTATATGAGATGATCTACATCAAATAACCTTTCATGTGGTCGTAAAGATAACTGGAGTAATCTCACATCATATACCAGGGAAAATGTCATATCCTAACCATTTGAAAAAAGTAATAGAGTTAAAAGTAATTCTCTCCAAGCTTTACTAGTGTTGAAGTGGTCGAGTTACTGGATTAAAGGATGACGGCATCATGTCATTGAATACGTTGAAACAACGGTAATTCATTATTGTCTAGTTGACAATGGTCGAAAATGACTCATCATTGGATAATTCAAATGGGGGGTAAAGTATGTGGATCAGTTTTCATAGCATTTGTGTACCTACATGAGGTATTATTCCCTCCACTATGGTTTTTTTACTGTCTACCTGGTAATCTAATCCATCAAGTGTAAATATCCAACGAAAAAGGGAGGATTGCACAAGCATGTCATTTTGCTGATTGGAAGATGAGATATTCCTTTTAAATCATATCATGTGTGGAATGTGTACATAACATGGGATGTGGAAATAGGTAACTTGAATCAGTATGGGAAACTCTGCAATGCGTGAAGTATTCTGATCAAACAATATCTGATTACAGGAATGGCAGGGAAAGTGTATTGCTCATTATTAAATTGGAAAGGGGTGACGGTTATGATGACAGGTTTGGCTAGTAAAGTAAACGTGTGTGGAGTATATTTCCATTTGAAGATGATATAAAAATTTTCAACTTGAGCTGTTGCGTGTGAGTATACCTACGGTTTTGGTTATTTGAGACGTAAGTATTTGGTATAGCAGGTGACTGGATTGTGACTAGGATGAGGGAATATGGCTTAATAAAATCAAGTGGGACTTTGGATCACCTCATGGTGGATCCTCTAATAATAATAATAACCTGTGCGAGATAACGACATGACAATGTTAATAACGACAATCCCTTTGGGACATGACATGTCCTAACTCCTAGTCCAATCTTGTTTGCACCGTGTTTGTTATCCTGCCTCACTGCTTTCCCTTTTAAAAACGAGAAGAAAAGCTCTCGAACATCACGTTACTCCAGATCATTCACCCAGATACAAAAGGATAATTCATTTATTGCGATTTCCTTCTTCGTCGTACTCAGGGAAATGCGTTGCCAATTTTCGAAACTTGTAGTTGTTCCAATTTATCTCCGTTTCAGTGACAATTTTTCCCAGTAAAAAAGTTCTTCAACATGGGATAATGATGTACACAGTTCTTTTTTCAAGTTTTGGCTCTCTTTAAAAAAAACTTTTTATTGCTTACAACATAAAAATTGTAGTCAACTGAGAGAACATAAGTACATCTATGCTCGAATCGAGGAATGTAATCAAGTTCAGGATATTTCACAAATTTTATCGCTGAAGAGAGCAACGAGTGCGGATAATACCTATACAAGAAAACAGTTTTCCCAGTCATTTTGTAAAATACATGCACATTCAACATATATGCACACATTTTCCCACCAATTTTCCCAACAAAAGTATCCCTCGCGTACTTGAAAATTAGATGCTCACATCTCATCATCATCACCATTTTCTCAGCTGGTGTGTTTTATACATCCTTATAGACAAAATGTAGAAGACACAGTTGACGTTGACACACAATGTGCCAGAATGGAAAACAAGGTTTTGAGACGGCAGCTCGGCTTTGCTTACATAGCCTGCCATCCCATCAGGGAGAAAAGCGTCATGTGATGTTGTTCATGTTGATATTAGTCGTAGACTCTAATTTACTGACAAGACTGACAATGAAGCCCTCATTTCCAGTTTAGTTGACAGTAAAGGCAGCGTAAATAATTGGAACAGGATACATTCCTCCACCGTATTTTCTTCTAGGGAATACAAGGAAAATATATACACGCACAAGAGTGAGTTCTTTTGCTCTATATATGACATTATGTCGAGGGACGGGAGTAGGACGCCGTGTGTATTTGAAGTGTATATTGGTATGTGCACCAAGTTAAATGTATGTTTATGCAGAAAATAATAGCCAAAAGTGGACTCGCTGCTGGTGTGACTGT
>JAHZNA010002448.1:0-14995 GCA_027743935.1 Sinodicranocentrus sp. ZH6
CAAAAGCTCTGAGTCTGATAAGAAGCGAGAGTCTCAGATTGACGATGAAAAGAAGGTAGATTCTGAGGTTGACAAGAGTTCTGGGTCTGATAAGGAGCGTGAGTCTCAGGTCGATGATGAAAAGGAGCGGGGGTCTGATGATGCTAAGGAACGAGGGTCTCAGGTTGATGAAGATAAGAAGCAGGATTCTGAGGTTGACAAGAGTTCTGAGTCTGATAAGAAACGGGAGTCTCAGATTGATGACGATAAAATGCGGGGATCTGATGATGACAAGAAGCAGGATTCTGCGGTTGACAAGAGTTCTGAGTCTGATAAGAAACGGGAGTCTCAGATTGATGATGATAAACAGCGGGGGTCTGATGATGACAAGAAGCTGGAGTCTCAGGTTGATGATGATCAGGAGCGGGATTCTGAGGTTGTCAAGATTTCTGAGTCTGATAAGGAGCGTGGGTCTCAGGTTGACGATGATCAGAAAGAAACTGACAAGTCCGGACAGTCTGTTGATAATATATTGCAAGGTGACGTGGGGGAAAGGCGAGATTCTCAAAGGAAGCGGTCAGGTGATTTAGGTGGTAGTAGTGAGCAAGAGCAAGGTGGAGAGGGTCAACCCACTAAACCATTCGATATATGCGGTAGCAGTCCGAGATCATACGTGAGTAGCAGGATGAGTGATAGCTTATCGTCTTCAAGTAGCGTGGACAGAATAGTCAACTCTGCTGTCAACAAGGCTGTCGACTCTGTCGCTTGTAAGGACTCTCATGTTGATGATATCAAGTCCATTGTCTCCAAAATCGTTAGGGAGAGTATCGAGAAAGGGGTGTGTGGGGGTGGGATTGTGCGTGCTCCATCCGATAGTGACTCAGTTTCGTCGTTTGAGGCTGAGCAGGTCGTCGGGAGGAGTATCAAGAGGGCTGTTCAGGGTCTCCAGTGTTTTGAAACTGATGTCGGGGACTTGTTCGGGCGTGAGGGCAGAGGAATTGGGTCAGATGGAGGCGTCGGGCGAGATGGTAGAGGAATTGGGTCAGATGGAGGAGTCCGGCGTGAAGGTGGAGTGGATTCAGATCTAGGAATTGGTTCATTAGGTGGGGCAACGTCGAAAGACATTTACCAAAGCTCGTCGTACACAGCTAGAGATAGACAAGGAAGACCATCAGATGAACCAGGAGATCCATCAGCAGGGTCGGTGGGGGACGGTCATAATCAAGACTGTGTATCGTTAATGGACGAGATCGCCAGGGCAGTGGCTAGCAGCGCGCTTCCTTCCCGGTCAGCGACTGAATCATTTTTTAACGACATTTCCACCGGAAGGAGTGAGTTCAGGGATGTCGTGTTTCCGATTGAGCAGAGTCCGCAAATCACCAGCCTGCCTCCTGACGTGAGTGTTCAAATTACGCATATTTTTTTCCTTATAGATTTATAACAAATATGCTCTGTGTATAGCTCCGTGATAACGTTCTGAGGACATTATCGAATGTGCAGCACCAGTTGGACGCGATAAGACATGAGTTGAGGACGTACGGGGTCATTAAAGACAACGACCAATCGTGATTTGTTTGTAGCAAATATAATGGTGTTTAGTCGTAATAAAAATACAGAATCGCAGAATTTCATTGAAAAAATAAGGAGTCGGTGGGTCTGTGTAAAAATCGATTTTTGTATATTTTTTGTGTTCCCTTTGACTGCAGTGGTTGTGTACGGGTAGGATATATGGCTGATGCTGCAGTGCCATTTCCAAGCACTCTCCCGTTGTAATAAAAAAGGGAATAGCAAATTGCGTACACGTTGGGCGTGTGCTTGTGTGCAAAAAGGAATATATTATTATATAGCCAAGTCTCTGCGTAAGACCATGTGCAACTTTTCTGCGATATACGGTGAACGGGAAAGCAACAATCCAGTTCAGAAGAGATCCATACGCCAGTCAACGCACATACAACGCTCGTCTCGGTTTTATAGTACCGTGGTAGTTTTTCTCTCTCTCTCTTCAGCTGACGATGTGTTGGGTCATCATGTAGGGGGAATTTTTGTGAGTTGTTCTGAAAAAGGTAAGTTGTTTGAGCACGCATACAGCACTACAGATTTTTTAATCGATTTGTTTTAGACCACTCGCACAAAGGAAGTAATTATTATGCAAAAGCTCGCTAGTTTTGGTAGATTTACATGGCGCAGTTGTAGTAGCACCGGATCTTGAGACTGCTTTTGTTTAAGAGGCTTTTTTTGTTTACTCGGATTTTGCTTGTTATAGAGCCTTGGAGGATTTTGAGAGAGATTTGTTATTCGTTTTTCTGGGTGTGTTTGTTTAGCAGGAGAGTTGTGTGTGTAGAATCATCCCCGTTCTACTCATTTAATTATATCCAGTCAATTTGGATGAATTTTACGTGGCACATAAAGAAATTCACATTGTTGCGACTGGTTTGTTTTTAATTCCCAGAGAGCTATAGAATTAAGCAATCTCGCTAAACGAACGAATTTTCCACGCGTGTAAAAACCCAGAGTTGTTTGCGCACCACGAAGCGAGTTCAAAGGCCAAATAGGAAAATTATTAGACAAAAACTCACGCAATGCTAATCGTATTAGCCCATTTGTAATATGCAATATCCGTTGTTTACTCATCCGAAGCATGTTTGCATATGAACCGGCAAAAACCAAGCTAACAAAAGCATCGTAGGAAATCCGCATTTGCGACGGATCGAGTATTATATTTTTTTTCCCAATCCCTGCGTGAGCCAGCAGCTGTATGCATATATCCGCACAAAATGATCCATGTTAGTAAACCAACTCGCTTTCGTCCGTGACCCCACCTTACCGTGTTGGCTATAATTCAGCACGTCCAAGTCATATTTTCCAGACAGTCTACATCTAATTTCATTTCTTTATCCAACCTTGTGTTGTGCTGACTCCCCCTCTTGGCAAGAGTCTCGTTCAATAAAACTCGACATAAAAAATACTTTCGCAATGCGTTATTAACCTAACTGTTTAACGAACAATCTTCCGGCAGAAGAAAAAAGAATCTGCGATGATGACGCCACAAGAGCTGTCAGTGGCGAAGGTTGGGATAATCATTTCATAGAGATTCCAGATTATAGTCTAAAAAATACATCCGTTTGCGGTATTGAGAATTTTCTAACCTTGAGAAACGTTGCACACAGATGATGAGAACTTGTGCAATCGATAATACAATTTTTCACACACACGTACCTCTCGTGTCCCATTATTGTTGGAGCGTTATAAAAAAAATCTTATTTACCCTGAGGCTCAACATGCTTTTGTTGCTCGATGTAGTCATTCCCACAGACCATCGTCAGTTGTGCTTCCACCGGTGAACGTGAGTGTGTTTCAAACTTGAGTATTATTATACACGTATATATTTTTTCAGAAAACTTGTGTTGTTGAACGGGATGGAATGTGATTGATGCCTTGGACATTATGCTCTGGTAGTTTTGTATCAAGTGCAATAGAGTATGGAGGAGTTGCCTGTCCCTTCCACCTCCAAAAGAGGCTCTCTATCCCCTAAAAAGCTCAAAAAAACACCCGGTGGTCGCGAGAGTCCCAGTGGGTTGTCTGGTGGCTGCCAGTCTTCACCCGCTTCCCCCAGTCTTTCTGGGCGGCTTGGGAGGGTCACCAGACTCATCTCCAGGTCTGATGCTAATCTCGTCCATGCACACAGCCTTAAGGTAACTCGTGTGGTAGTTGTCGTCGCATTCTATGTTACGGAATGTATTTTTTCCCGACTCGACAAACTGGTTCTGTCTGTCATTATTATATTTTTTGCACACTCATGCCGCAAATCCGCTCCTCATACTCGCCGTGCGGATTTAATATAAAAGCGACTTATTTGTAGAAGAGAAGTCGCCACGACTCTGGAGACTCTGGTGGATACGACGGCGGCGATGACGGGAGTCCTTCCAGGGGATCCTCTTTGATGGCCAGAGCTGCTGGATATGTTACTCATCTCAAGGTAAGCACTATATAAATCTCTTTATAAGTAGTGTGCAGATTGATCGATAGACCGCGTGAGGTTTATGAGCTTTTATGAAGAAAAAAATATATGAGAAAATCGATCTATCCGTAATTGAACAGTGGATTGAAGGGACTCTTAAAAAAACTTTTATATGCGCGCACTTTACGTTAAAAGGATCTTTATGCGAACAAACTTATGCTCCTCCGATCCCTTACGACGACTCACTTGAATTCCGATGCATTCGGAATGCGTTTTTCTTTTTGCATTTTTTTACAATCTCAGGAGAAGAAAAATAACTTTTAGACCGTTTTGTTGTTGACATAAAGTCCCGGTTGGGTAGACACCGAGAAAGAGCCCGAGAGGAGCGAGAACAGAGAGACAGCAGTGGCGGGTCCACTACGGGTCATACCCCGCACCACCACCAATCCCAGCCTTTGTCCTGTTGTGGGAGTAAAAGGCAAGAGGAGTCTACTGATACTTTAGCTGGGGTTGCTCCAGGTACGTGTACGTTTAATTAGGCGTACTCTAATTTCGCTCGTTTACTTTTTATTCATCTTACTTTTTTTAACAACCGCTTTACTCGTTGTCTTCTGGATGGTTTATCTTGTAATCGATATGTAGCTCGCATGTCGACGGCTGAGTGAAAACAAAATTCAATTTCACTTAGCGCAACACTTTGACGGTTATGTATGGAGATAAATTGGGGAGAGAGAGTGAGAGGTGTGCATACTTGAGTCTTTCTTTACTACCTGAATATATTTCGGGGTAGATACACTCGTGAATCTATATACTCTTGGGCTACGTATATAAAACGAGGCAAGTAACAAAAAGTGGAACCAGTCGGTGCTTAGAGTCATCCCGGAGAAGAGAACGGATTTCTCGATATTCCTGTTCTCTCTCCTTTTTTGTAAATTTTTTTGTGGTGTATATAGTGCCCTTCTTTGATATGTCAAGGGAATCGGCACTCAGCAAGGTCAGCAAGCTTACGTCAGATAGACCACCCTTGGGGATTTAGAAACTCTTTTGTAATTAGTACCCCGCTTGCGCACCGATACTTGGATCTATATTATTATTTTTTTTGGAATGGTCTTGTTTACACAGATGTAACACATTTTGCGGTTGTTTTATTTGGTGGATCTCGTCGTAAATTCTCAGAGATATTCTTTGTTGTGAGACACGGATTGTGCGAGAATTGAGTGAGTTCTGCGAATTCACTGTTTCAGACTCATATTTTTCAACGAGAGACTGTAGTGAAACAGAGTGAAAGATAGAGCCTCCACCCTCTGAGCAGCATCATCATGCATTTTCAATTTTGTGCTGAGTAGAGAGAACTTTCTGAGAAAGTAGAGCTGGCTGCCAGTCAAGGACAAAAGAACATACGGGTTTGTGTAATCGTTTCTTTTATACATATTGCATACATGATCACTCTTTCATACTCGAATGCTTGAAATAACTCGCATAAGTTTATTAGTCGCGTAATAATTAAGAGGGTTTTGAGTCGATACATCCGTAGAGGAAAACCGCAACTTTTATATTGAAATGCGGTAATGGTGTAGCAGCTCATTCGATAGCAAGCAGGCAGAGTGTTCACATAATAAAATGGGCCGAAAGTTGAAATTCAGCAATCCGAGACTCCCGCTGGAAATCCTTCGGGAGAAAACTCACGGGCTTAAGAAACACATCTTTCTTCACAATATTAGAAGTACAGGGTTTATTGCTCATACACGTCTGACATTTCAGATAACCTCACTCATATTTATTCAGTTGGTAAAAATTGGATGTTGACACATTGTGATCACTTTCTGTGCACATGATGTTATGAAAACTCTTTTTTCACTTTCTGTGCACATGATGTTATAAAAACTCTTTTTTGTTGTTAACTACAAAGGAACGAGCTCAGTACCGTCCATGGTGGAGAGTAGTGTGGGTAGCGCACTGGATGGATCCGCATCAATCTCGCTGAACGTGAGCTTTTCTACTACGACGAATTCTAGTGAATATCATACGAGAGAAGACTTAGAACAACGCTCAACTCCAAATTCTTGTTCAATTTATCACCCACAGCAGGAAAAGCCTTCCACGACATCGAATCAAGCTCAAGTCAAAAAGACGTCCCTGACAGAATCTCCAAACAACACTGGGACTGGTGGGGAAGAGCAGGCTTCTTCATCTTCCACTGCTGCCATGATCTCCCCGTTTCCTTTTCACACTCTAAACGTTCATCTCCAGAGGGGGAAGAACCTCGTGGCCAAAGATGCATGCGGTGAGATTTCCATACATATTTTTTCATTTAAAAAAAAACGTTTTTAGCTTTCTCATTTCCTAACAAACAAACAACAGGAAGTAGCGATCCGTACGTGAAAGTAAAAATTGGAGACAAGCTGCACTACAAGAGCAAGACGATCTACAGGGACCTCAACCCCGTGTGGGATGAGTCTTTTACGCTGCCCATTAGTGATCTTAGCATGCCCATCGTCTTTAAGGTAAAGTGGCTGCGATCATTTCTCGCAGTTAACTCGAATAATTTTAACTCGAATAATAACTTCAGGTATTCGACTACGACTGGGGCTTCCAAGACGACTTTATGGGAATGACATCGCTGGAGGCGAGCAGGCTGCCGCCGAACAAACTGACGGAACTGAGCCTGACCCTGACGGAGACGAACAGCGCTGGGTTGGAGTCCATGGGAGAGATTTTCATCAACGTCACTCTAGTGCCTAGAACCATTGAGGAAAAGGATATCGTGAGTGTTTTATTAGTCTCTATATTGCTTACCGGGGCAAACTGAAATTACTTACAATTTTCTGCTTCGTGTAAGCTTGAAAGCTTCTTCCGGTGAATCGCATGCATGCATGAAAGCACTATAAACTTCCACTCAAGTTATCACAAACTTTTTTAAAAAGTACATAAGCGCTCCAGTGAAGAGTCATCATCACGTCTCAGCCGCTCTTCTGCTACACCACGACGCTGATGCTCCAAGACGAGTGAGCTGTCTTTCTTTTTTTTAACTAGGGGCTTTGCTAGCACTTCTGTAGTCGCACACAAACATGTAGTCAAATTCCTGAAGTAATAATTTATGTAACGTAGTGGTTCAGCGGAGACGGGCAGTCAGGAGGGAAGTTGGCAGATAGTCAGCGGAAATTGAAAAGTCAGATTTGGAGCAGTGTGCTCACTGTGCTGCTACTCGAAGCAAAGAACTTATCTCCTGGAGAAGAGAAAGTGTACATGGATGCTTATGTTAAGTTCAGGTGGGTTTATGAATTTATCATGTCGCGTCGCGAATGTTTTTTTATATGTACGTCATTTACTGTAGAATGGGGAACCAAAAGTACAAGGCCAGGACACTCGCCAGAACCACCAGTCCTAAGTGGATCGAGCAGTTCGACTTTTACTTGTATGACGGTCAACCCCAGATTCTTGAGGTTCAGGTCTTTGACGAGTCCTTCAGCAGAGATTACATTGGCAGGTGTGCTATCGACATCGGGTTGCTCGAGAAAGAAAACACTCACCACAAAACTTTTCAGCTTCAGGAAAGTCCGGGGGAAATCTCCATGCTGCTTACCATCTCAGGCACTGCTGGCTCCGAGTCCATCTCGGATCTTGGGAATTACAACCCCACCGTGGAGGACGAGTTTAACTCTAAAAACAGATATGTGAGGATGATGAGGAAGATTTAAGATATTTTTATTGAAATATTTGAAACGGTGCTTTCCTTGACATTTGTATTTTATATCAGGCGATCACGAGGAGTTTGCACTCGATCAACGACGTGGGCACTTTGATTGTTAAGGTTTACGAAGCGATGGGACTCGCTGCTGCTGACATTGGAGGGAAATCGGATCCATTCTGTGTTCTCGAGCTGGTCAACTCCAGGCTGCAGGTAATTTTGTGTTGGTTTATGTTGTTGTGATGAGTTATTTGCAAACACTCTCGTTGTTTGGAAATGGAGCTCTTGTCGAATCCGGTGAGACGCTTTACTTTTATCTTTACGCGTTTTTAATGCTTTCATCCTAATCGCGTTGGTGCTTTACAGATCCGTGCTGGAGTACGGGTGATGGATCCGCCGGAGAGCAAGTTCCTGTTGCCTGATCAGAGGCTCAAGAGAGAGACCTTTCTACTCAACATTGACCGGTTGAGGAAAATTGGGGCTTATGTTTACGACCTTGCGCAGTTTGTAGAGTGAGTTTGTTTGTTTGTGAATGTTTTTTTGTTGTTTATATGAGTGTTTTAAAAATGCTTTGATTGTGAACAGGAGCTGTTTGATTTGGGAGTACCCGCTGAGGAGTGTCATTGCGCTGGTGCTCTACGAAGTCCTTTGCTACACGTTCCAACCCTTTATGATCCCAATGTTCCTCATGCTGCTCATACTCAAGCAGTGGATCGTGAGTTTTTATTATTTATTTATTTATTTATTAAACCCAAATAGCCTGTGGTTCGATAGGCTGGGGATTATTTTTTCTAATGAATCGAGACTTTAAATTATTCTTTAAATTTAAAAAAGCTCTGCTACTCCATAAATTCCATCAAATTATTTTGCAAGTGTGTGTAATCGTTAACAAATCGTTTAAAAATAATAACAGGTGTGTTCGCTAACCGGGACCCCGTTACTGGACGAGCCGGACGACGACGAGGTGATCGTGATGGACGACGACGATGATGACGAAAAGGACGACGACAAGAAGATGAGCCATAAAAAAATAACAGGTGTGTTCGCTAACCGGGACCCCGTTACTGGACGAGCCGGACGACGACGAGGTGATCGTGATGGACGACGACGATGATGACGAAAAGGACGACGACAAGAAGATGAGCCTACGCCAAAAGTTACAAGCGGTTCAAGACGCGACGCAAACTGTTCAGAATGCTCTTGGGGATATTGCTTCCATTTGTGAGAGCACTCGCAAGTAAGTATGAAAAAATGTGAAATGAGCCGTGGTGGTAGTAATAACAACGTGTGTTTGCAGTATGTTCCGAATGGCAGTACCGTTTATATCGTGGTTAGCCGTGCTGGGACTATTTGTCGGAACAGTCCTGTTGTACTTTATTCCCATGAGGTACTTGGCCATGGCTTTTGGATTCCATAAATTCTTCAGACCTATTCTCAGGCCCAACGCAGTCCCGACCAATGAAGTGTACAACCTGCTTCTTCGAGTTCCTGATAATCCGCAACTCGTGAGTGCATTTGTGTAATTTGTAAAGTAGAGTAAACACTGTGTTGGTTTTGTTGTTGTGTAGGTTCAGTTCAGACCCCTGAGAGTTGTCGCTCCAACGGAACCGCAAAGGAATAGGACTCCACCTGCTGGTGGGAGCAGCAGTTCTGGGAACAAAGGGACTCCTCAGACAAAGAAGAAGTACAAGTTTTGGTGAAGTCATATTGCATGCGCGACTTTTTTATATATTTTTTATTATTGATGCAAATAAGTCTGATGTGTTACCGCTTTCTTTTTTGCCCATTCCGTTTAATTAACTCATATCACTTTGTTGAGAAAGTCATGTTGACAAATGAAAATGTGAGTCATTATGTAACTGTTTTTTCTATGCGTACCTTACATTCACCCGTTCCAGTTATTTTTTTTAGGCTATACAATATCGCGGTTTTTGTGCGGGCACGGTTGTTAGTGGCCAAACTGAGCTGTTGAATACATGAATATATATTATACTGTTGAAATCAAGACAAAAAATATTGAGATTTTTTCATTACAATAAACGAACATTTTTGATATGATGTAAGGTTAATCGCACTGGTGCTTATGTGAACACTACTGTTTCCATTGTTGAGCGGTTTTTCAAAAAAACAACGTATGTTTACTATATTGTGATATTTATATAAACATGTAATATACCTATTTGTTCTTCTCTTCTGTATTTCGTGTTGGTTAATTGTATTTAAATACTGAATAATAAATGAGCTGTTACATCAATATTTTTTGTGTGAGTCATCCCGATGGGGTTTCTGAATGACTCAAATTTTATATGAGACTATTAATGTTGAACGCTTAAAATTAACGATTACCCTACGTACACGCATGAGTAATGACCAGAGCCATATACAGAACAGCATAAATAAATAAGAAACAAGACATGAAAAAGAATCACTCGCACCACAAAGTACACAAGTACACAAGATTACGCCTTCCTGTCTTTTTATCTTAATTCATGGTGTGGTGCACGAGTGTAACCTCAACGTGAAAGACCTTGTGTGCTGCTGATCAATAATTATTGTAAATTCGTTTTTCACTGGACTCCGATGGAACATTGTTTACTTACCCTCATTAGATCTGACTGGGGTATTTAATTGACCGAGTTTGCGTTTAGTTGATTCACAGACACAGAATACTGCACAGTTATGGAGACTAAATACGTCGTAGTGATTGTACGTACTTTTAACGGCTTGTTCAGGAACTCAAGGGAAATCAGGTTGGTTGGAATTTTTTTTTTTGATTTTTTAAATGATTATTATTAGTTGTTACTAAATTTTATGTAAAATCCAAAGACGTGGAGACTGCCTGCTCGGAGTACAGAGATGCGCTCGCTAAGCTGATCTTGAAATTCATTGATAATCTGAAATCACACATGGACGTGGGCATTCCTTCTCTCGGGATACCTCCTCTGGACCCACTGCAGCTCAAGGATGACGGGTTTCATGTATCTAAGCCGTACCAGTATGATGTTTCTGGGAGGATGAGGTGAGGTTTTTTTTACATTTTTTTAACATGCCAATGTTTAATTAATGGACTGTTGCAGGGACTCGAAGGTGGAAGGACTTAAGGAGTTCAACGTGACGAGTTTGTCGACTAGCCTCATGCATCTACAAGTCAACACTTCCGTTCTTATTCCACAACTTTTCGTTACAGGTGCGCTGAACTACTGTGTGTATCGATTTAAATGGGTGTATTATTATTCCGAATGCTCTTGCAGTCTTGCAGAAAACTTTTTGTAACAACTTTTACACACATTTTATGCACATTTTACATTTGTTAAAAAATAGGTGATTACTCGCTGAAAGGTAATGTGCTGAGTCTGATACCAATCTCAGGCCACGGCCCTTTCATCCTGAAACCAGTGAACCCAACAGCAACGGTCACAAGCCGCATGGCAATCCACTCTGGATANGTGCTGAGTCTGATACCAATCTCAGGCCACGGCCCTTTCATCCTGAAACCAGTGAACCCAACAGCAACGGTCACAAGCCGCATGGCAATCCACTCTGGATACTTGTCAGTGAAAGACATGAACTTCCACATTGACATGGACAGCATCTTTGTCAACTTTGAAGGGTTATTTGGGGGCGGGTCTCTTGGGAGTCTCGCAAACTCGATGATGAACAGGTTCGCTCTGAGTCTCTTCAGGAGGATAGAGCCGAAGGTTCACGAGAAACTCAGGGTTGCTCTTATCACCGTCATCAATGATAAACTCAAGGTGGTGGTTTTATTTTTGTCGAATTTTTGAATTGTATAGTTTGATGTGTAAAATTGGTTGTTTATATTTCAGGACATCCCGCTGAGTGACCTGATTGGAGCGATGAATCCTGGGTGCAGGGACGCTGCCCGTGAGCACTTCAACGGGATCGTGGAAAGCCGAGAGTTTGAAAGCCCTACTATGAACCTAATTTATTAAAGACCACTCTCTTTTTTATTGAACTGTCAGATATAGTAGATAACATCATCATGATAATAAAGAAGCACGCGCTCAAGTTCTTATTCAGTCGTGTAATATTGTTCACTAAAATGACATCAAAAATTCATGTTTTCGTTTTCATCTTGGGAGTGTTCGGGGCGGTTTTCGGAGGTACTCTATGTATCCATTTTTATTTTCGTGGTTGTGGATATGTAACATGAGGTTGTGTATACCTTTTAGAAATCGAACCGAATAACGCGCTGGACGATTTGTTACGGTACATTATCAATGAATTTAAGGATGTTATCGTGAACGGGAGCGAGTGCTACGGGATTCCGCCGTTGGATCCTCTCGTCGTTCCGAACACTACTATTCATATCAGTCAGCCTTTGCTCAAGGCTAACGGTGGGATCGGGTTAGTCATCATTTGCGTTTTCTTTTCATTGAAAAGTAATTGATGTTTTCATTTTGTTTTATTCTCAGTAATGCGGTGGCTGAAGGACTGAGGACTCTGGAAGCGACTTCTGTGAGCTCCAACCTGGTGCAGTTGACCATGGCTCTGCAAATGGAACTACAGGATATCGTTGCTCAAGGTTTATTATTTAGAGTACTGCAATGTCTGCAATAAAGAAATATTATTATTTAGAGTACTCAAAGCGATGTTTTTTTTATATTTTTCCTGTGTAAAAGCGCTTGATTTTACAATTTAATGTTTATGCTAATTGAACAGGAGAGTACGACGTTGACGGCTTGGCAGCTCTGATATTCCCGGTGTACGGCAAAGGACCATTCCACGTAAAAATAGGTGGGATCAACATTGGTGGTCAAGGAGCGATTGGGGTTAAGAACGGGTTCGTGTACATGAGATCCATTGACTTTAATTTCACTCTCGGGGAATTAGACATCAGGCTGGAGGGGCTTCTCGGAGGAGGTTGTGCTGTCATTATTTATTCAAGGTTTTATACAATTTTCCTGACATTTTTTATAATTGGTTTTTAAAAGGGGATCTCGGTGACGTGATCAACGAGATTATCAACTCTGTGGGGTTGACTATAGTTGAGAAACTTGAGACTTTTCTACACAAGACCATTGCTGACTCGTTATTGGAGTTTATCAATTTTCGTCTTGATGTGAGTGCTTACGAAATTGTGTGTTTTGTTAATTGTCTTTCTAAGAATGCTTTATTTATTTTAGGGAGTCACGCTGATTGATTTGATAGGAGGACTGATTCCTAAGCCTGGGAATAACTGCACTGGTGGGACTACCACTCCGAAAAATTTCGTTTTGTTGCAGTAAACTATGCTCACTACAATTTTATGCACAAATTTTTGTGTTTTTTTGTAATAAACAGCACACCTTAGCATTCAAGGATAAATCAAACGTATTTTTTTCTCAAACATATGTAACCAATCTACACCATTGACGCATCCACAAAAAAACGCCCAAAGTACAATGCAAAATATGACTCTGTCCACTCGACTTTCCGTATTTTCCATAGTACTTATCAGTCGATAAAATCGAATGAACAAGAAAATGTCCCGTTTAAGATAAGATTGGTGGTCGCGATTTGTACGACAGAACCACCGAAATAACTCACACTTCTGTTGCATATTCCATTGGAGCAATACGTTAAATATCTACATTCCCCCAATTCATCGACAATGTACAAACAAACACTATTTGTTCTGGCCTTGATTGGTCTCAGCGCTGCGGGTCTCACTGGAAAGCAGTTGGCCGAGGATGATGTCCTCAACGTGAGTTTTCATACACGAGCATGTGTTTGTTTTTTTTATAAAACTATTATATAAACGGGCTAATATGATAGACACTGGACCTTGATGCCCTGAAGCAAGGAAAGGCTGACGCGAGCAACTACCTCGACCAAGTGCTCGCTCAGCTCCGAGACCAACTGGGCATGAACGGGTTCAACAAGATCCCCCTTCCTGATCAACTCGTCGGGTTCGAGCAGGAAATTGGAGGTGAGTTACACCAAAGTGCTTGCACAATATGTATTTCGGCTGTCTTTTGTAATAATTAGAGCCGAAACACATATTGTGCAAGCACTTTGAGTTACACACAAGTATGTGTACAATAACAAAAAAATGACACTAATTTGTGTTGTCAGGTATCGTGTGGCACGGAGAAGCAGCTCTGTACAACGGCTCGCTCGAGAACATGGACACGATCCACAGGACAGGTCCCGCTGCGATTGACGTCGAGGTACATACGAGCATATATTATATGGAGTACATTATTGAGTTTGATAAATGATGATAACTGCATAGGAAAACGGAGACATACTTGTAGCAGCAGAGGTAGGAGTAAACTACGGGAAGCTGAACTACGACATGTTCGTCGAATTCATGGACTTGGGTCCCCACGTCACAGTCCACGGAGCATTGTCCAGGGTCAGAGTCCTGTTGCAAATCAGGGTTACCAAGTCTCTGAACATTACTCTTGAAAAGTTCGACATCAAGGACACCGGGGTACTCAGCGTCGACATCAAGGGACTCGGAGCTGTTCTCAACTTTCTCGTGGAAATCGTAAGCTACATAGAATATTCTCATTGCTAAAACAAACAAAATAGCAAAAAACTAATTAAAAAAAACGTAATTCCAGATCGCAGGGTTTTTGGGTAACCTGATCAAAGGAATAGTAGTGTTGCTTCTGGAGGGAACAATCAAGGACCTGATCAACGACATCATCTCGAATATCTTGTTCCCACCCACAGTTTTCGCAGCTGTCGAGGCTGTTAAGGTTGCTGTCAGTCTCGCCATTTGATAATGTCATGTATTCATGTACTTGAAATTTGATGATTAATAAAATTAGCATTTGCAAATCAAATTGCGAAACAGCGATACTTTTATTGATAACACTTCTATCTCGTTGTACACTTCTGTCCAAAGTCACGCTGATAACGAATCAATTGAAATTATTAGTCCCGATTAACATCCACGCCTACATTGTGTCTGCAGAATCCGACCATGGAGCTGCTCAAGATTTGTACGTTTGTTATTTTCGTGGTGGTGGGGTTATTCTCAGATCATGTCACCCCTGAACCTCATAACGTGTTCGAGAGAGCCCTACAGCCGTACAGGTACGTGAAAGACGAAGACTGAATTTTTAAAAAACCACGAAATTGCATAAATATTCGCATTTTCCGCAGTAAGCAAATCAGACAATGGTCAGAGAGAAAAGATGACAAGAGCGTGGGCATCCTCGTCGACTACTTTGGGTGTGACTTGTGCACCGTCATGATCGCAGCTGTTGAGCGCATTCTAGCGACTGGTATGGATGAGATGTACATCGAGGAAATGGTCATCAGGGCTTGCGAGAGTCTGGACCTTGCTCCTAAGCCTGAGATTTGCGACCCTATCGTTAAGGCTTACAGGGTACTCACCCATATCTTTTTGCTAATTA
>JAHZNA010002449.1:0-23143 GCA_027743935.1 Sinodicranocentrus sp. ZH6
ATTTTTCCCGAAATATTTAAAGCTTGATTGACATTTTAAGATTTTGTTTAATCTTGTAATCCAAAAATTTGGGCGGAATAGCCTTGATGTCGAAAGTGAGAATGGATGATATGATAATGATGGATGCAATTTTTTGTAGTTACAGAATGAGATTTCATCCTTGACTTTTTATCCATTTTGTTGTGCAAGTTTACAGTTTAGTAATAAAAGGATTTTCGGTGTTTTTGCACTTTTTGTAATCAGTTTCATCTCCAGTCCAGTGACACATATACCTAATTACCTAATTATGCCACGTAAGCCAAAAGGATGTATCCTTCAGGTATGAAATCACGTAAGATTATGAAAAATATTGCAATATTTATTTGAAAGCTTTTATTTCGTATTTAAGACGTTAGGTGAACATATTTTTGTACAATTAAATTAATGACAATTAAAGGATTGTTGTATGACATAGCTTTAACGTTAATCCCATCAAACCTCAGTTTGACCACTGGGCACAGGCTGGGAATGATTGAACCCGTGAGGTAAAGGAAACCTCGGACTGCCATCAGAATTCCATTCAATTTTCTCTACTCTGGCGATTCGATAACCACCAATTTCGGTAGTGCTCGTTGTCCCATGGTAAACCATCCAGGTTTCTGTGTCGTCTAAAACATATACTCAAATATAAGTATTTACAAATGTAGACAGGTCACGACATGGAATGATAATCTATGGATAACCTGGAGAAGTTGTAAAAGCAGCGTGTCCCGTGGTGTAGACATTTTCTTCGTCATTTCTCTCAAAAACAGGCTCCCCAAGAACTACCCAGTTATCCGGATCCATAGGATCTTTCCCAGATTGGATACTCATGTGCGTCAAGCAGTAGTCCGGAGTGAAGGTGGAACTTGCAGAGTATATCATGTAGGTGACATTTTTATTATAAACGAAAAAGGCTCCTTCATTAGTACACATCCCATGACACTCCCATTCCTCCTTGGGCGCTTTAAGAAGAACAATTGGGGTCGAAACTAAAGTAGCATTTGCCATTGGAGCGATATACAAACTCAAAATGGTTCCCATTCCCATTCTTCCTGAAGCCCAAACAAAGTAGTAGTTTCCGTTATGCTTCATCACTGTCCCGTCAATGGCATCATAGTCCCAGGCTGGAAGGAGTCTAGTGGCTTCACTCCAGGGACCCATGGGATCACTTGAGTTTTCTGCTTTGATAACGTACATCCTCTGGCCGACGTTGGTAAGTCCCATTGTGAAGTAGAGATAAAGTTCCCCATTGACTTCGTGCATTTCACTTGCCCATAAGTTACTGTAGCCTTCAGGGGTCCGATAAGCGATGTGGGACTCGGCATCCCGAAAGTTTGTTAGGGTTTTGCTTTTAAAAATGGTCAACTCTGTTTCACTGTTTTCTGACAAGGTTAAATAGTACCAGTCGCCGATTCGTCGAATACAAGGGTCGGCGGAGTTTCGGTCTAAAATAGGATTTTTAAAGGTAAGCTGGGAGCTCGATAAGGAAACAAAGAGAAGCACGATAAGTGCAAAGGATGAGGTAAAGGAAGACATGTTTTCTGAATGAAATTTCACCTGTCGGGTAATTGCGAGCAAAAAGGAAAATGAATGAGGATTGGATTTCAGTATGAAATCTGAGCTGGAGTGTTTTTTAAGGCTTTATTATGATTGACAGGAGCTGTCAAGTTAGTGGAATACGTGATAAAAGCAAAAACAAAAAAATAAAGGGATTTTGTGAGATTTTCCTTGTCAGGTGTGGTAGGGACAGGTGTCAATAACTAGAAAAATGTATTCGTGTTTTTCATGAGATTTTATCTCGTTACACGACTGGGTTTGGTACAGATTTTAAAAACAAAATGATGGCGTAAGGAGTACCACCTACTAACTACAACTGTAATGTTTGTAAATGTCAAGTAATTTAGATGTATTAATATCGTTTAATCGTTTTTCTTGACATCCTCATCGACATCATCACCGCCTCAAAGGTGATTAAGTTGAGACATGATATGTTTATCTGGCTAAATACTTTCTTAAAATGTGTAATGATGAGAGTTCTCAACATTCTTCTTTCAATGAATCATGTTCAAAATCTGGGATTTTGTGATTTATCGTTGTTATATTTTAGATCCAAGTATAAATCGCTGGAGGATGAAGTGAACCAAAATAAAAAGTAGTGTAGGAAAAGTTGGAACGGAAATTAAGGTTCAATATAGTACGCTAGTAAAATTAATGGATGGAATTCGAGTTATTTTATTTTCGATTTGGACTTGCATTTTAAAACTGATTGGTTTTCATAAAGGCAGCATGAAAAGTAGCATAAATTGTATCAATTTGACAAAGATATTGTAGTGGACAGCCCCCACTCGACATTTTCATTGAGTAATAAGGATTCCACGTATGAGCACAAAAATCAAGGTAATCGCTGGCACTGCATGAGCTATTTTCCCAGATCCAGCGGACAAATTGTGGGAAATAGTTTTGCTTGGCTTGCTTTCGGCAAAAAGTGAGAAGGTAGGGTCCTTCCGGCAAATCTTGGCTTCATCGTTTTTAAAAGCACACAAATTTTCTAAACAGCCGGTATGAGAGTCAACGCCAATGTTCAGATGTGGGTCACCATAATGTGTCCATATTTCTCGCATCTCTTGAGGGAATAGATTGAGAAGATTAGCTGGGTCTTGGTCACAGTCACCTGTAGATTATACTTTAATTAATGAAAAATAAAAATTGATAAGATTAGCAACACCATTTGGAAAAGTGACCTTTATGAGGATAACAGTATTGTTCATCCTCTACCCCATTCCCATGAAGTCTTCGCGAAGTTCCTCGGATGCATTGACATTTTTTCGTTATAGAATTGCAGGAGAGGAGCTTCCTCCTGTCGCAATAGCTGGGTACCATTTTGATCACATTTTGAGCTTGGAAATGGTGATAATACAAATCCGGGTGAGATTCATCTCCCAACCAACCTCTTCTCAGTTGAGTGACAATCTGTTCCGCTAAGGGGTCACAATCCTCGCCAATATTGAGATCAGAACTTTCCGCAATGAGGACCTCTAGAATCAACAATTTATCCAGAAGATATTGAAACTCACACGAGGTCCAGCTTTTCCTTTTAACTTCAGTCCTGTTAAGATCGCACTGCTCTCCATGCTTGTTTTCCGAACAACGACAAATTTTATCAGGACGGTGGACCAATTCGCAGAAAGGGTTTGCAATCTCGTCTCGTTCTAGTGGGGGTTCTTCATCTTCGTAAAGTGTTTCTAGTGTTCCATTCTTCCGGTAGACTTTCCACATCCTTTTAAAATCAGCTGTTTCAAAGTCTTCTACGCAAACTGAGGGGGATTCGCAGAGATCATCTTTTCCAGGATTGCGAACACTTCCAGTGACATCCTTTCCATAAGGTGTGGCTGTACAAGCTGATCCTGAAATTTTCAGTTTTGGAGGAAGCTTGTCAAGGATGGTGGTGCTTTTGTTGTAATATTCCAGAATGTTGGAAAGCTTTTCAGTTAAATTATGAATTCCTGCGAAGAATGGAAGGGTAGGGTCCTGTTTACACTTTCCTACATGCCGTCCAGTATGCCCTTCATCGTCGCAATAGAAGTACGCCTGGATGAAGCATAGTTTGCGAAATTCGGTGTCGCTTTTAATGTCCTTACTGAATGTCTTGAATGTATTCAGCATTGCCGTTAGCTTCTCCTCTCGAGGCTGTTTTCCTGAAGGGGTTGCTTTGAGGGAGGAATAATATTGGTAAATTTCCATCCACCTTGAGTTCAACAACAAGTCACATTCGAACTCCAAGTTCTTAACATTAGAAACATTGTAAAGGGTGAATTGTCGGACCAAAATATTTAGTTCTAAGGATACCACCTCTTCCTGGTATTCTTTGAGCTTGGCTCCTCTCAAAGGGATGGTAGCTGGGGTGATAAATATGACCATCTGGTTGTGATACTCGAGGTTGGCAAAATTTTCTTTATGGATACAATATGATTGCGACCCCCCGAAGCCAAGAGGACAGGAGCAAATTCCTTTGGAAGATTGAGACAAATCCCAGTTGTAACAAGTGAAAGGATAGGAGCACAAGGAGTCTTCGTCGTAAGCCCCGAGAAGACATTCGGTCCCGTATTTTCTATGCATTTCTTCATGACGGATGTCAAACGTTTTGGATTCTGTGCAATAGCACATCTTTTTGTAATTACATTCTTTCTCGGATTCGCATTCAATGGTGGGATTAATTGTTTGGAGCTGGCAGGAAGTTAAGTCTTCAGAAAGGTTGTTGATGCATTTGTCATTTTTCTCCAAAAGGGTTTTAAGCTTTTTAACGGATTTCTCATGAAAATGGGGTGGAGAGTGATCTAAAGATTGGAGCTTTCTGTAATTCGAGATTAGGGTATCGGTGGCATTAGTGAGGTATCTTTTGTTGACTTCAGTTTCTCTTCTGTCTTCGGTTTTCTCATCGCGGCCGATGTAAATAGTGGAGTAGTTTGAGGTGGAGTTTTCAAGGAGAGTTATTAAATTTTGGAGATTTAGAGGAGGATTAGTTGACGCAGGGAGAGGACCACTATACCAGCCGAGCCTTGTAATAATGCATTCCTTTGGATAGTGAGTGTTGTGGCACCAGCAGCGAGGGGTGTTGAGATGAGGGGGCTTGTAGCGACAACTAGTTCCAGGTATGCATGATGGAGGACGGTCTGGAGAGAAGAGAATGGTGGATAGGACATTGACAAGGGATTTTAAAGATCTGTCGCTGTTTTCCAAATTGATAAGTTGACAAGGCTGCATTGCTTTGACGAAGCAGTGTTTTGAGGTAATTTTTGGGTCATCGCCATTTGACAAGGTGGTGGAAGGAGGGCAGGTGCAAGTGAGGGTGGTAGAGTTGCAAACAAGACTTTTGCGGAAGTCGCAGTATTTGATATCTTGAGGGATTTCAACAACTCCAGTGTGCTTGTCTGGGATATGGGCTGCTACCCAATAGCGAAGGGCTTCATCATTGAAGTCGTGAGTGAATGGGGATTTGTACTTTTCGAGATAGGATGGAGTGCAAGACTGGCCATGTTGAAGGATCATTCGAGGATAGATGAAGTGCTCGAAGGCGAGAAGGAATTTTTGGAATATGGGGTCCGTGAAGTATTCCCCGATGATGGTATCCTTTAACCCGTCGACTAGCCCGGAGTCAATGGGAACCTCGTGGGATCGGATGTACATGGAGGTTATCAAGTCGGTAAGCATTTTCTGGCCGGAGGGGTGCATTTCGGGGTCATGGCTTGAAACAGTTTTGGTGGCTAAGGTGAAAATTATCAGTAGCTTGGCCACCCAAGCAAAGGAAATTCCCTTTTCTCTCGAAATCATGTTGACTTTAGAAAACATGAATTATCACGTAAAATTTGAAAATATTCATATTTCTCTGAATTTTCAGCTATCTTGAAAAAAATCTCTACAATATTAATTATAAAATCAATATTTTTGTACAATACATTATTGTAAAAAAATAATTTCCCCAAGTTACCAAGTTTACCACCTGCGACGCCATCGCCATACCCTCTAATTAGCCTTATCTCAAAAATTCACTGGAAATCCCTACCCCATCATCATTCTCCAGGAAATAAATATTCCACTCACCCATTCACATTTTTTCCAGTTAACTTCATCCTCCACTCCAACCACAAAGCTGCACATGTGAGAATAGGAGTCTTCCTCTCACATTTTTATTCCAGACATGGCATTCCTCTATCCTTACACATCCCTACACATATTTTTCCATACCATCATTCAGTCTCACTCCGGCAAGCACACAATGCATGCGTAAAAAGACAAAAATTGTATGCTACTTACAAAGGAAAAAAACAACCAGCTTCCCATCCACCATTCTCAGTTTCACCTCTTAGCTTCAACCAAGAAGGCAAGCTCTGAAAAAAAATTACATGGCACAGACTGCTCAAGTGAGAGAGACCAGATGAGCGAGAAAAAAGAGAAGGGATCTCTCAATCTCCCACCAACATTGTGGCTGTGTATGTGTGAGAGTAAGTGAGTGTCTCGAAAAACAATATTTTTTTAAAGTAGTTTAATATAACTCATCATCATTTTTGTTATCAGAGAAGAGACCCACACAATAGGGGAGAATAGTGGTGAATCGTACGGCAATCCTCACACAGAGTAATTTTATTTTGATATTTTTGTCATTATCGTTTCGAGATTAGGAAAATTGTGTGGTGCGAATTGTGAGAGAGAAAAAAAAGTAATCTGATCTGATGACAATATATACAGGATAAGTTATTGCATAGTTTACCTTGTGTGAGTCAATTTTTGTGTTGATTTTGAAGGAGGAGATGTGGTCACGGGACAGTTGTGGATAAAAACACTTGGCTAATGACTTGTTAATGGAAGGAGAGCTGAATGAGTAGATAATCTTAAAGGAGTGCAGTATACTTTGGAATTTTGTGTGAGGATTTAAGAAAACTGACAAGATTCAAAACTGCAGATGGTGGCGTGTCATCGGATTTCAAAGGAGTGGATTAGATTACAAAAGAATATATTGAAAAGGAATGGAGAGGAGAGAAGGATGTTGTGAGATTTGTAAGTGATTTGATAGCTGTGCGAAATAGAGAAATTGTAATAAAGACAGAGTTGGTGGTTCGGTGGTTCTAGAGTGGAATACAAGAAGGGTGGAAAGTGTCACATGATCTGGGAGTGATATTGAGAAAGAGAGGAGAATAAAGAGGAAAGGAAAATTAACTTTAGTTTAGCTTTTTTTAGTTTAGATTATTTTTTTCGTTAGAAAATAGATTTTTTTGAGAGAAATACAGGGTTTGTTTCCAGTGGAAAGTGGGTTACTAGATTTTGAGGAGATTGTCCAGGAGGAATAGAGATTTTGGAGAGTAAGAGGATATCCGATAAAGAGTTTCAAGCGTTCCAGGGTTATTATGGCGTCATCAGTGGTAAGTTTAGCGAGTTTGAATGCTTTTTTATGAATTTTTAACGGCGATATCACGCTTGACGCTTTGCTACTTTTGCAAAAAAATGCTTTTTTGGAAATGCTTGTTTGCTCTAATTCATGTTTTATTGCTTTTTCTGCTCCATTTAATTTTGAAATAAATCCTGCTAAAATTGCTCAAGTTTAAATTGGATACAGTTTTTACGAGAAAGAAAAGCCCAGCTGGATTTTCCAGGTGTGTGGTATACATGCACAAGTGGATAGACAAAGTGTGAAAAAAAAGATATTGAAAGGAGAAATGAAGCCGATATACCTATTTTTAGTAGGAGAACGGTAATGATCCAGAAAATTGAGTGTTCACACAGTTATTTATGTCTGTTTTTACTGTAATTTTATGGTCTTTAGTAGCCCATTCATGAGGAGCTTGTGGATGTTTTAAGAGGAGAGAAAATATGCATTTTTTATGGGATATTATATGATTCTCATTGTGAGGGGGGAAACCTACGCGTTTTTTGACAGAGGAGGAAAATCCTTTTTAGAAGAGTAGAGATGATTGGTGCAATATGTTATTTGCTTTTACTCATTTTTAATGAGATACAACAACGATTGAAGGTTAATGACTTTAAGCTTTGTAGAGTAAAGATTGGGATGTTTTTGGCAGTAGTTGTTAAAAGTGCGCATAGCGGAAAGTGAGATTTTGTTAGCTACTCATGTCATACCCGATATTAGTTGCAGTATGTAAACTCAACTATATTGAATTATGTTAAATTAGTGGAAATTAGGTTAGATTATTAAATGATGATGACATAATGTGATGTTGAAAAATGATGAAATAAGTGGTAAGCTTTTAGGCATGTGCTAGAAAAATAGTGACAAGTTGAAAGTTGTCAGAGTTAATTTTGTTTTATTAACCCAATTCAGTTCAAGGATATCTCTTCTCTAATTTCACAATATGGTAATGGCTTAGTTGGATTGTCTTTTAAAGGTTGTAACAATTTTGAATAGCATGTGACACTAGTCCACTGGCCAAACTTGTTTCCACAGTTTTCCCACTTTGAGATAAATTCAAATCCGAGTTTTTTATGAAAGGTGTGACTTGAGTTTGAATCTGGAGTTCCGGAAATTTGTGCTAAAGCGTGGAAATATCCTTGACGAGTTACAATCTCACATAACTTGTGGTACAATAAAGAGCCTATTCCGGTACCGCGAGAGGATTCAGAAATGTATATTGCAGTTTCGCAAATCCATTGATAACCCTTGCGCTCTCGGTGTGGGGAGGCGTAGGCGTAGCCGAGAATTTTGCCTTCATGAGATTCACAAATAAGCCAAGGGAAGTTATGAATAATGGAGGTGATTCTATTTTCTATCTCCGAAACAGTAGGTACTTCATATTCGAACGAGGTTATAGAGTCTGTGATAAAGGGAGAGTAGATTTTTAAAATTTCTGGGGCATCGGAAGCCCTCGCCTCGCGGATAATGTGATGTCCTATGGGAAGAGTTTGGAGCCTAATTTCAACGTCAAAAAATATATTTAAAAAAAACAAATGAAATATAATTTGTGTTAGATATTAAATTGATTGCGTCGGCTGACCCCATTGACCCAGATTGTGTAAAAATGAGAGAATTTCCAATTTAAGTCAGTTAGCGTAGCAGAGCAATTTCCAGGTCCACAATTTTGTCCAGCTTGACTGAGTTGGCTTCACGTAGAAGAGCTCTAGATATATACTATGCTTTTTATAATCTTCCACCTCGTTGTTCAGCCTTTTCCTCGTACCTCATTTACATGTTCCTTGGAACTTCCAAGGAAAACAACAAAAGGGTTAAGACCACCAGCAGCCATTCATCTTCGCATTTAAGCTTCATTCATTTCTTTACGAGGAGATTCCAACGCAGTTAATTCCATCAGAGAATATGTTGAGGATTGAGGGCTAACTGGTTTTATATCATTTCTCATTATGGAATACTTATCTTGTTAAAATGATCTAAAGAATATTCATAAGATTATATAACTTAGGAATCCCATCGCTTTATTATTCCACGCCACAAAACAGCTTCATCACAAGATGTGTAAGTGAAGCAACTTATTAATCCGGAAAGGTTGGTTGGCTCTCATTAGCATATTTTCAAGAGAGCAAAAAAATATCCAGAAAATCCAGTTGTGGTTTCTGAGACGTGTGTAGCCAGTCACGGCTAAAGCTAATATGACCAGTTAGTAAGGCAAGATAGATGTGACACGATTTATGAAAAAATGGGGTTATATAAGGAAGTAAAAAAGTATATGTGCATTCCTGCAGTGCTAATTATTCCTTAGGTTATAAAACACTGTGATTATGTCACTAGGATTATATATTGAGATGATTCTGGACAAGTTTTTTTTCTGTATTAAAATGTGGTAGTTCAAGACAGTGATTTTCTGCCTCATTAAAAATTCTCGAGGCGAGACCGAAGATAATATATTGTGGGGTGGATAGCAAAATTTTATCCAAAGTAATTTCCATCGGTCACGGGGCGATGAGTCATGAAAATATTGCAGACATTTTGTGTATTCGCGTGTATGGCTATGTTGAAGATAAGGACGTTGACTTTACAATATTTTTATGCATATATTCACTGGAGTATCTCACTAGAGAGATTGGTGGATAGTGAAGAGGAGAATATAGAGTAGAGTTTTGAGCTGGAAAAGCATCTGCATAATTTACTGGAAGCAAGTGAGTCACACGTGGCATGTGTGTACTCAAGTGATTACGGGAGTTTTCGTGTCGTTTCATAAATCATCTCATCTGATGGCTAAATCCTCGCTGGAACAAGAGCCTGCTGGGGAAAAAGAGTGGAAAAGGGATACAATTTATGTATCAGTCTGACCTTTTCCAACAAGTAGACTGGAGTAGGCTTCCTTGTAAAGGGCATTTTCTCCAGTAATTTGTTTCCCAATGTAATTTAACAGAGATAACGATATATCCTCAATTTCAAAGGAATTTATTTTCATGAAGAGAAAGACTGTTGCTAAAATTGCTGGAATTCCAGCTCCCTTTTGTGTTTCTATTATTGCAGTTGATGAAGGAGTTTTTTTGCTGGAGAGTCTATAGTAATCTATCTTTTTCACTGGAGAATAAAACGAACGGCTATTTTTTCGTGCATGTTTTTACCTTGGAAAGGATTCTGGTGAATCTTTCAATTGTTAATGTATTGCTGTGCTCAGGTTTTTTAACAGGAATATTTATGAATGAGCTGGATAACAGCAGAGATGTGGATCCAGCAAATCCAGCAAAAAATGTGGGAAAGCTAGCGAAGGTTTAATTTATCTCTTTTAAGACAAAAAAGAATGAGCTCTAGTTTTACTTGAAGGAAGAGATAAACTCGAGGCTGATAAAAGTAGGTCTCTTTTTTCCTCCTTTGTTTGAAGTAGAATACCTGGAGAAAGAAAAGAATTCTAGGAAACTGTTAGTAGAAAACTAGAGCTTTTATGGGTGCACAGGGAGCTCAAAAAAGTTTTGAAGAGGAAGCATCAATTCACACCTTTTTCTCCAGCAAGAAAAAAATCTCCATGATGTAATCCTGGATATTGCTAAATTTTTGAAAAGGAGACAAGAGAATTCTATCACATGAAAAACAATATTTTGACGAATATTACTCTGTCAATGGTATCCTTCCTGGAGAAAATTCATCCTAGAATTTTGTTTTCTCCAGTAGGGTCATACTTTATCCACGACTTTATTCATTCCTCTCCCGTTGTCTGTCTCTAGAGGGAATTTCAACTTTTGAACTTTTCCCCTGGAATGGTACCTCATATTCTAGGATCACATGATGATTTATAACTAAAAGATGGAAAATGACTGGAGGATAGAGATATCACGTTAGCATAGTTGAAATGGAGTGACTGGTGATTTTTGGAAAATCCTTAATGTAAACCCTTCTTCAGCTTTTCTCGCTGGAGGTGGTTGAGTTTACAGTAAAAGTCGATTTAGCTTTTGAGTCTGAAAAGGCAAGAACATTTCTAGTGGTATATGTTTCTAATCCTTTTCCTAGTCTTTCATTTTTTCCTGTGGGAATACACATAAAAGATAGGACGTTTGCGTCATCTGGAATTATCTATCTGGAGGGGACAAAGTAGACAAAGAAAAGTTGATCTTTTCCATGATGCTCTGGATTTAAGCTGCTTTTAATGAAAATTGATGGAGGAAAAGGAAAATTTCAAATTAAGGATGGTACATGGCAGAGTCTTGTGTTGTAATGAGATTGCGTAACCGGAAGGGAAAACGAGATGATGCATGACGTACATTTCACTTCTCATTTGTAACTGTTTCATAATTTTTGCAGGGGTTATTCATAAATTACGTTATCCAAAAGTACGGTTTAACCTACCAATCGTTAAAATTCTCGCTTTACCAACACAGCATTACTTGGTATAGTTTTGGTATTAGAATTTACGTGAGCATATAATTTAGGTTACGTCATTATAGAACGTACCCATTATGCGAAAAATAACAAAAAT
The DNA here is from genome assembly GCA_027743935.1 of Sinodicranocentrus sp. ZH6. Classification (NCBI taxonomy): domain Eukaryota; kingdom Metazoa; phylum Arthropoda; class Collembola; order Entomobryomorpha; family Entomobryidae; genus Sinodicranocentrus; species Sinodicranocentrus sp. ZH6. The sequence continues at coordinate 11,424 of JAHZNA010002449.1, forward strand.
TGTCTACGTCCAATAGGAACGCCTTAAAGGGGATTATATACGCCTGTTATATGCAGATTTTGTTTCTGTTCTCCTTGTCCAATTACATCTGAGATTTTGTTGCTTATGAAGTAGACTGTGAATGTGAAAGATATGATTGAATAAAAAATTAATAAAAAAAGTCACTGTTTTGGCTGGGATCCAATCCAGTGATGGTGGAAGCTGTGAAAAGGGAAAATTTATCCGTGTGTAAATCTTAAACGTTCTAACGCCCATAAATTCAACCTGCTTTGTTCAAATTGCTCTAATTTAATTGAAAGAGTGACCAAAAAAGGTATAATTTTGTAAACGAATGAGAGAAAAGATGTGTAATTTAGGGGATTCCAGTTTTCTCCATGAATTCCAGTAATTTTCGGTTTCTCTCTGCTCCTGTCGTGGCTTTTTACCAGGAAATTGTTATCTATTCTGAATTGGATTCTCCATAGGACTCTATATAAAGTGATGAATTGCTCCTACATTAGGGAATGAAATCGAATGAATTTTCTCCAGAACTTCATAAAAGGCATTTCTCCTCGTAATCCACTCTTTGTAACAGAGAATAAAAGCCTGGAAGGAGATAATTTACATGATTACGCTTTCCAGCCAACTTTTGAAACTCTCTATCATTAAGAAAATGATTTTCAAAGGAGATAAACCAACCTGGAGCTTTTTTCCAGGAAATGGGATTTTATTCTTGAAATAAACCTATCTCCTCTCTTTTAAGGGTAATGACTATCTATAGATGGGATTTCCTAGCTTAAAATTTTCTTGCTACAAAAGAGGGAAAGGAAAAGAATATCACATTATAATTTCCCATTGTGAGATAAAATGTCCTGGAATTGGCGTTTTTGTACTAGTGTACACTTTTATCCAGGGTAAATGCCTCCTGTATAACACTGTAATTTACATAAACTACTGAAAAATTCCTCTGGAACTGGATATATCCATAAAAGTCGTTTCATCCAGAAAGAATTTTTGTTGTTGTGTTCCACGAAGGGAAATAACAGAAGCCAAAGGATAAATGTAAAAAGAATGGAAGCCTGTGAAAATATCCTGGATAAAGTGTGCTGGACTGGAATGTCTGGGATAAAAGGTTGTACGTGAATTGTTCTCTATCCATAGCACTTTTTCTCTCTAGTAATCTTGTAAGGATTCTTGAAAGGGCTTTTTTCCAGGACAAGTACGAGAGAATCATGTTAAAAGCTTGTTCAAGCGGAATAAAAGAGTTTTACAATGGGATCAGGATGATATGACGTGATGATGATGATGATGACAATGAAGAGGATAAAATATTGAGGAGGCGGGAGAATGCTTAAAAAACAAAAAAAAAACAACTTGCTTCGTATTTATTTCATTCTTGTTGGTTGGACACGTGACTAAAGTGCGTGGAAAATGGGAAGAAGATTTGAAATTAAATTTGCATGTAATGGCGCAAGTGGGAAATTTGGTTAATTGATGTTTTCACGAGGGGCACAGGAAGTGCGTGAGAATTGCTCGTTTAAAATGAAGTGGGGGGTTTAAGAAGAAAGTATGGGTTTTTTGTTGAAGAAATTGTGTAATCATTGTCGTTAGAGGAGGTTACGAGATGGGGAAGCAGTTTGCTGTAAAAATTGTATATGATAAAAACTGAAGTTATTTTGTCTTGATGAAAAAAATACAGTTCTTATTTCCGTTCTCAGGGACCATCCGTATAGAAAGCTAGGGATTTTTTTTATATGGATGTGAGTTGTGAGTGTGAATGGTACTGAATGAAAGAGATTTGTGAGTAATTTTTGGATGATCCCTTAGGCAAAATTGTAAGTATAGGTATTATATTATTATCACGACGAGGATTAATGGGTTTGAAGGTGTTTGTTCAAAACCGGATGTTTCTCAAAGATGGGGGAAAAGATTGAGTAAAACAATTACTGTCAGATAAATGCATTCCGGTAAATTTTTTAATTGTTTTTGTAATCTAATATTGAGATGAATGAAGACAGGTTTATTGACTGAAAGTTTGTTGTTGTTTAAAGTATAAATTATGTGGCAGCCTTTTGCATGAGGGTGGTATGTATTTTAGTCAATTAGCAGTTTGCATTATAAGAGAATTTGAAAATGAGAGGTAGTGAGGCAGTAGGATATTTTAATTATGTTAGAGTATGATGAAATAAGGTAACTTGAGTAATTTACTTTTGGCAACGGTGCAAACGCAAATCGTCACTTGCATATATTTATGTAACAACCATTTAAGAAACACCATTGCTACTATACCTATTGACTATGGGAGGTCTTTGAAAAGTTTTAAATATTCATTGATGGCTTTTAACTCTGCCAATTCCACTTGAAATTGTTCAAACCTTGAAATCTCGAATAACTTGTATGTTCAGTTCAGTGGATTCTGGAATGTGATTCTGGTCGAAAAAAACTGGATAGTTATGTAACCACAAAACTGGATACGAGATTAACTTGCAAGTGTTGACATTTCTTTGTGAGTTGGGTCCAATCCAAAATCAATCTCCTATTAATCCAGTTTTCCTTTCTTTGCACAGTTGTTTCTTTTACGACACAATCATTACAATTACAAATCTCAAAATTGCGTAATACTTTGTGTACCCATTCTATAACTCGAAGATCTACTGTATGTTCGTGCCTAGAAATATCTCGTAATATTCTTGGTCGACTTTTAACTACACATTCAGTAAATAAAAGTCCCCTCAAAATAAATAAGGTTGCTAAATAATTTGCAAATATTATGTTCCAGGGATGTGTATTCGGATTCCAATACGGTAAAAAAATACTGGACAGTTATGCAACCTGAAAAAATCAATGCGAAATTAATTCGTATCATGTGGCACGTCTTTGTCATGAGTTGTGCAATGTTATGCAACCCCCGTCACCTAATCTACTACTCCTGCCCTTCTTTGTGCAGTTTTTATATCCTTGCAACGCAATTTATTCTTTCCAGTAGAAATTGAACCGAACACTCCTTCATATTCCCACAAAATACAAGACGAGAATATGTGGTCATATTTTTTTCTTCTTGTAATAACCACAATCTTCACTTCATATTACAATTATTAACACATATACGTATACTCATGATTTGATTATAGAAAAAAATCCAAAAGGAGAATAATTTGGATTAGCAAAATGTGTGCATTTTTTCCTTGCAAGTTTTATTTTTTAATCTTGTTATCCTCCCTCCACCGTTCACCTGACACAAAGGAACATTCTAACGTACTCTGTTCCATAATAAGTTATGATGCGCGTCTCACAAGTCGTTAGAAGTCGTCAACTAAAGAATTGCAAGCTTGGTAATCTCACAACAATCAACATCCCTTCTCAAGCTAACACGATTATTATATAAAAAATACATACACGTTCAACATTGAGAAGCTTAATGCATCCTGCACTTGTGATAGTATTTTTTCCTGTTATAGCTTTTCTTCTACCTGTTATAGAGTTGGTGTGTGTTGTGTGTATGTATATCATTAAGAGAAGACCACAATGCAGAATTCTCAATTACAGTTTTTTTTCTGACATGACCACATTATTCTTTGGAGTGAAGTAGAGTGTGGTTATTTTTCAGTTGCTCAGGAAAGACTATAAATTTTGAGAGTAATTACTCACCCATCTCGTAAATAATATTTGTGAGAAAAATCCTATTTGGGGTGAATAATTTGGATTTTTCTTTCGGTTTCGCATTTCGGTGGAGAAAGACAAAAATAAAGGAAACTTTGACGGTGTTATTTTTTCTCTCAAAAAGGCTAAAACGGCTGTAATAATTATATAATTGGAATAAACAGCCGAGTCATGTCCGACGATAAAGTTTTAAACGATTTTTAAAGTTTAATATTTTACCCTGCTCACCCGTCACGTCTCTAGTGCCACAGGCGGTGCGGTATTGTCATGTGCTTTTGATTTGACGTACTTTCAAAGTCTTTGACTTCACAAAAGTGTCTTCAATTTCCCCATATTGCTTGTGACGTATTTCTCCTCAGTTTGTTTCCCCATTTTTGACATATATCTCAACTGAAGCTGTCAGTTGAGAAGGGTGAAATAGTATATGATAGAGAGCAAGTGAAAAATATCAAGTTACTCAAAAAAAAGAAAAAGAAATATTGAGAAACGCATGCACACAAAAATATAATCTTTTTGTGGTGTTTCTTTCATGTCACGCGAGACAAGTGAGATACGTGTACTACACGTACGATATTGATACAATATATTTGTAACAAGGGTTATACTTATATAACTGTATACTTAGCTTGAGTGGAGTAATAGGGCATCATTGAACATCAAATTAAAGCTGTTTACTTCACTCCTAATTACCTACAGTGGCTTGCCTCGTATTTACGTGAGGAATACAACAAAGCCTTTCAAAGTCAACAAAAAAAAATTGAAGCAAAAGACCTCACCACAAAAAAATATGTAATCCAATATTGTGAAGAAAGTAGTTGAGACAATAATCCAATCTGACTTTTTTGGGGGTGAAGCTTCCTCATTTTTTCTATACAAAACAGGATGACTTCTCCGTCTCCTGAATTACTGCGAGAATTGGACACGCCATCGCCTTGCGTGTCCACTTCAGGCTACGACTCCACCACACCACCACCTCCTCCTTTGAAGACGGAAAAGAGATCAAAGCCAAAATTTTGGAAGAGTCGTAGTGATATCAAAGATTGTCATGATGGTCGTCAAAGACATCCTTCTGAAGTGGATACTTCTAGTTTAGATAGTAGTGAGAAGGATAGTGGTTGCGGGAGTAGGAAAGATTCCGTGGTGGATTTTGATTCTACAGCGACATTCTTGTGGGGCGCTAGTTTACTTTATTATACAGGACTACCAAGTCCAAAAGTGAAGGAGCACCATTTAAATAAAAAGCTGAGAGGGACAGTCTCCATGTCGGATATGCACAGGGCGACAAGTCCCTTCAAGATATTTTCCAAGTCGCCGAGTAAAGATTCCGGGACTGGTGATTCTGTCGTAACGCCGACAAATGACAGTTGTGCGGAAAAGGAAGAAAGCCCGTCAAGAAGGAGACATGCCAGTTGTAGCTCTTCCGGTACGACATCGTCATGGACGGGGAAGATAAGGAATCCGACGAATTCTTTACGAATGCTGAAAATGAAGAGACCTTCACTGGCATCGTTTATGGAAAAAACGCAGAGCTTGCCGAGGCAGAGGAAAACGAGAATTTGCGAAGAAGCAGCAGCCGCCGCTGTTGCTGCATTAGAGGCGCCAGCTGAAGAGCCAAAAACTTCTTCAGGATTAGGATTAAAATCGGCAAGGAAAGCTTTACGAGATTCTTTCAAAGCTGCACGAAATCTACTTCCGACGAAAATGGCACAGGAAAAAAGAAAAGATTCTAAAATTTCTCAACCCTCCGGAGATCACTCGAGGGAAGATGAAGAGAAGAAAAATGATAGTAATTTGGATAACGACTCCGCATCCAACCTGTCTGCTCCGAATACCCCAGTTGTAAAAAAGTCACGGCTGGAAAGAGCCCGGCGTAAATTCGCATCTACACTTTCCCTCCGGGATGGTGCCTCCACGGGCTCGAGTGGAAGGAGGTCGAAGTCAACATTGAATTTGGAAATGTCCGATAGCGAAAGTGCAACTGCTCCTAGGGGACTTATCACAGCCACTTTGGGAGCTTGCTCTATCTCTGTTGAGAATCTAAACTTAGCGGTGGTGGAGCAAGAGGTGGAAAATAATCCAGACTATCCTCTTGAGAGTGTGGTCAGCGGCAATAAAAGCAAATCTCCGTTTCGGTTTATTACCCGAGGAAAAAAAGAGAAAAAAGAGTTGTCCAGGAAAGAGGATGGAGAGAAAGTAGAGAATGAAGGGATTCTCCAGAAGAAAAGATTGTCTCTAGTGAAATCTCTTGGAATGAGGATACGACGAGGAAAGGAAAAAGAAGAGAGTCAGCAGGAGCCTGACGTGATTGTCAATAAAAGCTCGGGCTTGACAAGACAATCAGGTAAATAAAAATAATAATAAAAAAATCCGGGAGAGAAAAATACTAGAGAAAAAAAGGAACTGGACGGTGGATTCTGGAAATAATAGATTATTTAGGAGATTTTGGCACCATAGCTAATCCATTATTTCCAGACGATTTCCGTTTGCTTGCGGTTTTCCTGTAAAAATATAGTCTGAGCTTATAAAATAAGATTTGTAGAAGGTGTAGGAAATCATGAGTCGTTTCCTTATCCAAAGTTATATTTATCTTGCAGTATTGATAAGCTTAGGTATACACACGTGGTAAGGAGGATATAAAGAAAAGTAAAGAGAAATGAATGATAAGGTTGAAAGCAAAATTAAGATGACTCAATAATTCTGTCAGTTAGTCAGTTTTGTAGGATATATATTTGAATGAAAATCCTGGCAGGATTCCTCAGGAGAATTTCATCAACAGTGACAGGGCTTCTTTTTCATTACTTCATTTCAGTTGACTTCACGTCACGTAAAGAGCTTGGAGTGGCATATGACAAGAGATGATTGCATAACCTGGATAAAAGGGAAAAGAGTAAATATTGAAAAAAATAACATAAAAAAGTGTGATTGGTGAAGACAAGCTGAAAGGGAAAAATATTGAATGAGAATTTTTATGACAGGTGGAAAAAAACAGACGAATTAATAATTTATAAGGATAAGTCGTGTTATATAACGTTTCCTCTTATAAAAGGACTTTTTTGCCAGGAAAAAATCTCCGAACAGGTTTTCAACATTGTGTAAGTTCCCGTAAGAGGATCTTACGCAAGGATACATAAATTCTTGAAAAAAATATTCAAACGACAAAAGTAAACCTGTATTGGGCAATCATGTGATGCGTGGGTCGTAGGCATAATCGTAGCTTTTCAATATGAGAGTGTCGTGGAACGCGTGGAAGACATTATGCAAATTTTTCCTCCAGACACATTCCAGAAGCTTGGTTTGGTTTGTAGCTTTTAAAAATATCCTTCACACGCATCATGTGATCCTTTTGAAGTAAGAGGAAAGTGCACAAGTGAGGTTGGCATTCATGTTATCTAATCCTTATCTTGGCTCACAATATTACATTACATGCACCTGGATAAGTACTTTTAGTGGAAAGCATGAAGCTTTGAAACGAGTTTTGCTATGAGTAAAACATGCCTGGTGGAAAAAGTACACAAAATCAATTATGTATTTTATGAGAATCTCGAGAGAGCTTACACGTACACTGGGATAGCCTGAGGTGAGGAGAAAATGAAAAAAGGGAGGTATAGAGAGATGCAATGTAATATAATGTAATGGGCTGGACAACGACATGCACTATCCTTTCTTGTCTTTTTCAACCTCTCCTATCATTTATTTGGAGAAGAAGGTTTATCACGTGTGTTCAGATTCAGATTCCAGTAGGTCAGGTGCCATATATACATATGCAAGATATCCATGAACATATTCAAAAAGTGTATCCTCACAATAGGAGATTCACTCGTGCATTCTTTAGTGAGTTGGAGAGCATGGGGAAGAAATACTTGTTATTTTGAAGGCAACTAAAAGAACCCCTCGTTTTAGACAGTTATATTGACATTTGCTTCTAGGATGATGGTGTGCATGCCGGGAGAATATTTGTTAGTGATAGAAGAGTTAGAGCCTAAAATTTTTAATTAACTTTGAGAGTGGTGAAAAAAAAAGTTTGGGAAAAGTGGGAACAGTTGTTTTCTGGAAGTTTTTGAGATTTACATATTCAAAGGATAGTGTCTTAGGGTTGAGGGTGCATTTGACACGAAAAGTTTTGAGAATTTTTTTTTCTCTGGAATTTTTTTCTCTGGAATTTTGTCGCTTGTATGAAAGGGGTTTTGACTGGAAGCATTATATTTTCTTTCTTCGGTAAAAATTAGCTGGAGTGGTTGAAGACAGTTCTCCAGAGATCGTTACATTTGACAACGAGCCAAGAGTCCGCACTCCAAAAGTTTTAAGACAAAGATTCGCCAGTTCCAGTACGGCCACGACAAGCACATCGATTTCCCTCCAGGAAGAAGATAAAGATAAAGATCGTGAGGTTGCTGAAGTAGAAGTGAGTGATACAGCGATCGACATCTCTCCAGAGAAAGTTATCCAGCGTGAGCCTCCTATAAGACAGTTGGAAAATCCTGTAACGACTTTTGCTAACGATTACGATACTCATAATCAGAGTGACATTCGAGAGAAAAGTGTTCTCTCTTTGGGGAACAGTAAGGAGGTCACTGGAGGGGAAGGGAGTGGAAGGAAAACCCAAAAAAGCTTAATTACTTCTATCCTCCAGACAAAATCTTTGGAGGGGATGGAGGAGTCTAAAAAGAGGAAGAATAAGATTGGAAAGAAGGGTAAAAAGGGGAAAGGAGAAATCCTCTCTAATAATAATTTGACTCCTTTGGAGACAAAAAAAGTAGAGGTTTTATCCTCATCACAAGTGACCACCCAAGTGGGGGAAAAGAGAACACAAGTTTTAGTGGGAAAGTCAGCGGAAGAAAGTGAAATGGGGATAAACTTAGGAAGGAGGAGAAAATCATCAGAGGACTTTAAAGAGTTGAGGAAGCACGGAGTGCACTCAAATGGAACCCTGTTAATTCCAGATGAGCAGACTCCAGACAGGATTAATGGAGGAGGGTTAAGTGCCAGTGGAAATGATCTCCTTGTGGAGGAGAATATTAATGAGAATGGAGCAAGTATAGAGAATCTGGAGGAAAGAATTGGAGTGAAAAGTGGGAGTGAATTTGAAAAATTAAAGGAGATTCCGGGGCAAGGAGAGAGTCTGGAAGGGAGGAAAGAAGAGAAGATTGGCGAAGATAATGAGGTTGATAATGAGACTGATGACCCTGAGACTGCTTGTACTTCGAGTTTTAGGCAGTTGAAACCTTTTAACTATGATTTGGAACCTATTGACGAGGTTACATTTCTAACAGGGCTTAAAATATACAATGCTTTGGGGGAAAAAGGAGTGGGAGGATTTCTGGTTTTGTTTTAGTGCTTGACGCCGTCCAGCTTTTTTGAAGGAATTAAACGGGTCTTCGAAAGATGTAGATCTCATGTTTCCGTGTCGGCATAAGAGTAGTAGATTATATAATTAGCCGCTTATCTTAGTAGGAATTCTACAGCATTATCTTGTCGCTTTAGCAGTTGAGTATGATTGAAATGATATGCTTTAAATGTTTTGATTTTCGATATGAAATTTGAAGTAATTGTTTTTTCGTTTGATTTTCAGGGTAAAAAGGAAAGATTGTACAAAGTTTTAGTGGTAGGGGAGCTTGGTGCTGGGAAGACGTCCATTATCAAGCGCTATGTTCATCAGTTCTTCAGTCAACACTATCGTGCCACGATTGGTGAGAAAAAAGTCCTTTAATTTGATAATAATTAAGTTAGCTTTGATGATTTAATTTTAACGTTTGTTTTGGGGTGGTAATTAAATCTCTCAATCATTTTATTTCGCCAGTCCAGATATCGTTTAATCTGGAGTAGTTTAATAATTGGTTTAATTGGGGAAAAATATTTTTTGGCAGAGTGATCAACCAAAAGAGGGGATAGCAGCGAATCGAGAGAAGATGAATGAGTTTTGTCAGCAGCAAGGATTCTCCGCGTGGTTTGAGACTTCCGCAAAAGATAACATAAATATAGATGAGTCTGCGAATTTTCTGGTGTCAAAGGTAGCCACAAATAATTTTTCGAATAATCGAGAATATGTGTGGATGATTTAATTGACATTGTTTTTGACTCGGTTTTTTTTAGATTCTCGAAATGGACAAGTGGAGTCAAGAGCCTTTAGCTCAGGACCCGGATAAGTTGGACCTTACCGCAAATGGGAAACATAAAGCAGCTTCGTCAAGTAATTGTGCCTGTTAGCAGGAGACTTCCAAGCAGTCTACTTAACTTTTTTTCGGGAAATTGATAAGGACTGCAAAATAAATAACAAGTGTGCTCTTTCCTCGTTCTTAAGAAGAAACAATTTTTATTCAAAAGAAATAAAATTATTATTCCAGGATAGAATTTGTATCGAGGTATATACATAAAATAATAATAGATTACAATAATTGGAAAGAATACTAATTAATGGGAAACTAACTGATAAAAAAAATTACAATAAGATTGCTACACACTCAATGATAAACTCTATGGACCAGAATATCCATTTGGTCGTTTATACTTAAAAACTGATAAGGTTTGTCATACATCTTGAGATATTGTGAAACATTCCATTTTGGTAGTTTTAAGTTAATTTAAAACGGAGGATTTATACAGTGTTGTATTTCTATGCAGAAAAATTATTGTCTACAGGAAATATTATACGTAAGAAATTATAAGGATTTATATAAGGTCGCATGTAACCGTTGAGAATTGTTTTGTTGGAAATTATTAAAAAAATGTAAAATGTGTAATGAAGTTTTTAAGAAAATAAAATCTTTTGGAATATGTGTTATGTACGTTGTATGATCATTTGTTGTCATTTTGATTTCTACAGTTATCAACGAAGCCAGCTCACATATAATTAATGCAAGGGTTATCATATAAAACATAAATAATAATAATTTGGTGTTGAAGTTTGTAAATATTGATTGATAAATGATGAATCGCGCTTAATTCTTATAAGGATTTTTGAAAGATTTGCATTAATAAAGTCTGAGTCTCAACAACTAAATCAAATTGTATATCTTTCCAGGCACGAATGTAGCAAGAACACTTTTGGCAAAGTTTGGATTTATCTGGGATAACATTGTTTAATTTTGAGGTACCACGGATAAGATTCCATCCTGAGCGCTGGCATTAATTTGCATTTCCCAAATCTGCCGCCGCATTCAAGTTGTAATGTGAGTCAAAATGTGTGTAAAACTATTAGATTGAAGTGGAAATGTCATCCGTGCTCATCATGACTCATGTAAAATTGTACAGAATATAGAGAAGACTAGCTAATTGAAAAATATTTTTAAATTACAAAAATATATAAAGCGTATGCGTATGGAATTATGAATACATTTCATAATGACTAACCACATGTCATAGTTATATCGAATGAATGGAAACGTTAACTTAACTGAAATATGATAATTACGACACATCAGTTCCATATTATGTGGATGTATTGACTTATTACATGCCGGCTTTTGGTTGGAAGCTGGTACAAACAAGATGGAGGCGAAAATTGTATGCATATGTTGTGGTATTATGCACGTGGCTTGTTGCAAAATTTTGCATTAAGTGTTATTTGGAATTTTTTCTCCATATTTTTCCATACTGATGTCAACGTCAAATCGGGGGAAACACTGAATGTATTTCCTACCGCAATCATAATTCATAACCAGGTTCGATCCAAGTTGTCAGTTTCAGTATGATAAACTGATATCTCTGATATTACCATATATTTAGCCCCGGAAGAAAGTCATTATCATGGATTGGGTAATACAGTTCAGGATAAAAGTTAGCTAGCAACACGTCCCGTACGTCACGGCACTCGATACTCCAGCCAGAGTATTACCATTTTACAATATTGTTATCTTTATCCCCATTTTAATGTAGTCTTGCTTAAATCAATTTTAACTTTGCGGCATCAAATTCTAAGGAATATGTTTTTAAACAAACTAATGTGCTTTTTGTCATTAGTAGTTTTAAATACGTACATTAGCTATCCATTAATTCCCAACCTTATCAAAGAAAATAAAACTCATCGGGATTAATTTATTAAAAAAAACATTTTCAACAGCGGTACTCTCTTCACAAGCTTCACC